>JAOPHQ010005431.1:112500-130000 GCA_030340625.1 Merluccius polli
GTGAAAAGGAGAAGACTAATTGATTGTGTGTCGTGAGATTTAATGCAAAGCAATATAGAATGGATGTTACTACGCAATCTAGGGAGCGCAAAGAGATATGCAAGAAAAGGTCCACACTTAGTCCATTCAGAGGAATGACGGACAAAAAAACCTTTGTTTATTTGAATCAACAATGGAAAATAACACAACAGCTGTTGAATGGAGAGCATTTGCATTTCTCAAATATCAATAACGTATATATATATATATATATATATATATATATATATATATATATATATATATATATGTATATAAATGAGAGCATCTGGAGAGTCCTCCTACACTCTTCATGATTCTTCTGCACAGATATTAGTGAAGAAGAAAAAGAAAAAAAAGACGAAAGAAAGAAATGGATAGAAAAACATGACGTAATGCTTTCTTTTTCATCTTGTGTGGAGAGAGAGAGAGAGAGAGAGAGAGAGAGAGAGAGAGAGAGACAGAGACAGAGACAGAGAAGGCCAGCAGGTTGGTGCCAGGACCATACAGGGCACGACCTACTGCTGCTTCTGCTGCTGTGCTCTCTCTCTCTCTCTCTCTCTCTCTCTCTCTCTCTCTCACTCTCTCTCTCTCTCTCGTCACTACAGCTACTGCGTGATTAGCATTACATCGGCATGTGTCGGAGCATAAACCCAACACGTGTCCGTATCCCCCCCCCCCCCCCCGCCCCCCAAAGTACAAAAGTACAATCAATCCTCCAATATGGCGGGTACTTTTATGGCGGCGCAGATGGCGTTCCACCACGCTTTGTGAGACTCATAAAGAAAATTATGAACTAGGTGGTGGCCATTAAAAAAAAAAACAGCTCTGTGCTTAACATGTGCCTTTTTTGTTTTTTTCTCGTTTCGTTTTTTGCTCATCTGGGGTTTTTTACACCATGCCTTTGTGACACTTGTCTTTCCGAGGGCGACTTTGTTGTGTGTTGCGCCCTAGGACACGGGGTGCTATGTCAGGTAATCGTCTGGCTGCACCGTAGGCCTTCACAGCATGCGGCGCTGCCGAGGCTGCAGATGCACTGGATTCTAAATTATGTAATAGACTTCAGAGAAATATCTGCCCGCCTGAAAAAATCATGGCAGTTATTCATCAATGGTCTATCTCAAGGAACGCACACACACTTGCGCACACGCACACACGTGCACACTCAAACAAAGCGGATCATATTTACAAGCATAATCAATCCACAAGTTTAAATCCTTTTCAAAGTCAAACATATTAAAGTCTTTTGGTGTCGACTGGAAGTCTATCTCTTGAGAATCAACCAAACTATGAGATTAGTCTCAGCTGGTGTCTTTGTTCGTCAGTGTCTCTGTATTTCATTATACTCCCTGCATGTACATATATAGAGCTAAACGATCACAAGGTTTTGTTGCCAGGTAAAACTTAATTTTCTCACTTTTTCTAATCACAGGGGAATTTCCTCATCTGTGCAAACAACACGACTCCATCCTTGTTATTTCACCTGAACATCTCTTACATCCGTGTGGGCTTTTTTTATGTGGAACAAATAAGAAATGATCTGGGGATACTAAACCAAAATCCAATTAAATCATTGTTTTCCCTTCATGCTGAAATCCAAACCTTGATAATCATTATAATTATCCTTATTCCATATCTCCATATTTTAATATTTTCTCACAGTGGTTTCAATAACCATGTGAAGGTTGCATTTGTGTTAATAAAACACAATTTGACCTCGTAAGCAAAGTGTACTATTGTAGCTGCAGTGGTAGTAGTAGTACTGTATTCACTTCCTTTTTGACAATGTTAAGGTAGCATTTTATTTAATGCTACCTAGTAAGCAAAGTGTACCAGTAGCAGTGGTAGTAGTGGAGTAGTACTAGTCATGTTTTCACTTTCTTTTGAGCATGTTATGGTAGCATTGTATGTAATATAACACACACATTTGACCTAGTAAGGTCAAAGTTTCACATCTGTAGGGAATTTCACTGTTTTATTACAGGAAAACGTGCTTTCTCATTTAGGTAGGGAATCCCAAACAGACAATATCATCCAACCCTGGTGTTTGGAGATTGTTTGTTAATCCAATTCAAATCATGAACGTTGACAATGCGCTTTTAAAAGGAAATAATATCCAACGTTGACAATGCACTTTTAAAAGTGAATTAAATGTGGAATCAATGGGAAAAAATGTTTTATACTCAATGAGAATTATACTTATACCGTTCAGATATTACATTTGCTCAGAGATATAGAAAGAAAATGATCTACTGTATAATCCCAACCCGTAGTTTAGGAACTCAAGAGTTAAGTACTTTGCTTTTCTAACATTATTTTGTCACATGGCAAAGAGCACCTCCATTTTGGAAGCAGAGGAGCATTGGAATTAGTTATTATGTTAGTAATAATGTTTCTTGGTAATTGTTTAGTAATTAATCGCAAAATGATTTGTCATTAAGGGGAGACATTGTTGTGTTTGAAACTGCCATAGCGTTTCTCATGCGAGACGTGGCAAAACAACATTTTCATTAGCCTAGGCTACGGTATATTTACGTTGATTTAGGATTTTACAGCACTACAACTTTCTCGAGTCCTCCCAATATGGTATCGTCAACACAAAAATCCCATGATGCCTTCTGAAGTACAAGCCCTATAACCGGAAGGCATGCATGCAAGCGAGGGCCCAAAGTTTGCTAATTTCCTTAAAGGAACACTTCACCCATTTGCATTAAACGTGACATCGTTAGAAACCCAGTCATATTTTTGAATGGTCGTTCAACATTCACTCATTTTCCCCTGAGACGGGAGAAATCCGTATTTACCTCTCACACTTCCTAGTTCAAATGACGTAAAACGACGATTTTTGCGTCATTTGCAATGTTTAATGCAAATGGGTGAAGTGTTCCTTTAAATGCTGTGTTCTTTCAATCCGTTGACTGACTGATTTTCAAGTACCGCTACCGGTATTTCTGTACTTCTATTTAGAAACTCAGCTTTCACCTTAACCCCTGCTTTTACCTGTCTAAATTAGCATTCATGTAAAAAAAAAAAATATCTTCATAATTACGGTCCTCTTAGAGCCACTTATTTTCTGTGAATTGTCGTGTCTCCATTGTGGCTGAAGTGTGATTCTGATAGCTTGAATAGGCTTCCAAGGCACAATTTCCATCCAGAGTAACCTACAGGCAATTCCCTCCCTAATTATGCTTAGGGGCGCACTCAATCTAATATCCAATGTGGCAGCAAGTAGACAGGAAATGGACAGTGAATGTCAGGACTTATCGGCAATGTTTTTATCGGCCAACGCTTTTTATATCAGTCTAACCCCCCCCCCCCCCCACACACACACACACACACACACACACACACCCTCCCTCCCTTTCAAGATGAGCTTCGCTAACGTACAGGGCCACCTGTACGTCCCTCCCCCGTCCCTTTTTTAGCCAAGTTCACCTGAGCCAGTGCCCTCTGTGGTTAGCGGTGAAGGCTAACTTAACTAATTTGCACTTGAATGGAAAGACAGCGATGCAAATACAGGAGGATGCACCGCCAGGATGGCATGTGGCAGTGACTTGTTAATAATGCATTTGTTTGCCAAACAAATAATTAGACGCACACAACACAGACAAACATCAGTCACATTCGCTCCTGCGCACAAGGAGGGAGAGAGATAGTTAGAGAGAGCGAGAGAAGAGAAAGAGAGAGCGAGAGAGAGAGCGAGAGAGAGCTAGAGAGCTAGAGAGAGAGAGAGAGAGAGAGAGCTAGAGAGCTAGAGAGAGAGAGAGCTAGAGAGAGAGAGAGAGAGGGAGAGCTAGAGAGCGTCTGTTTATGCCGTGTGCCACCGCCTGTGATATCCATACTGCTGAAATACGCAATTCCCCAAGCAACCCCCCCCCCCCCACACACACACACACATACACACACACACACACACACACACATACACACACCTCCATTCGTACCCAACCCCCCCCCCCCCCCCCCTCCCTCCTCCCCATCACAAGACCAACTTCTTTCTGATGCAGTGGCTCCAAGACATCTGTTTACACATGCACAAACTGATCCGGGCCATAGCAAGTGTGGCAGGAGGTATCCAATGGCACCTGCCCCGTTAAACCACATTCAATGGGGTAAAATAAAAAGTGGCTCAGCATAACCAGGCCGCCGGGTGAGGGCCCAGCTCAGGGCCGGCTCCATGACGGGTCTTAAGGGCGCTGTATTTTCTTGCCCCAGGAAACTAAAAGGTGTTGAATCTGTGACTCTAGATATCTTGTGAGTGCAGGCTTTTCACAGGCTTCATCTCCCGTGAAGGCCTGCACGTCACTGTCACGGCTCTGAATGAATCGCTTGTATGCAATAACAAATAGTGTATTGTTAGGTTTAGCAATAGTAGGGCCCCGGAGCAGAGACAGAGACAACGAGAGGTGATGGTGAAAAAAGGGTTTATCAAACAAGGATCAAAAACGGAGGGGATATAACTAAGGACGCTGGCGTGCAGGGAGGGCAGCAGACGGGAAGGCTGCCGACACAGGATGCCAGGAAAGGGGGACACGCGGTAGGCTGGAAACGGCGTTCGGCGGACGGCATAAGCACGCGGCACACTGGAGACCTAAGGCACGTAGAGCCCCCGGGAGAAAAACACGAAACTGTCAGATCACATAAACACACTAGAGCCAGTAGTGACCAAAAAAGGTGAACGAGAAAAAACACACGATGAGTACTAACGTGACATCTGTAATAATTCGGCACTGGAGTGGAGATTGAACCGGGGTTATATAGGAGGAGTGATTGATGATGAGAGCCAGGTGTGCCTCGTTGAATGTGCCGGCAACCTTACCACGCCCACTACCTTGCACCTACACGCCAGGGGAAACGAGAAGGGACAAAACAAGCAACAACACAGAAACGCAAAACTCAAACCATGACAGTACCCCCCCCTTAACGAACGCCTCCTGGCGTTCTGCCCGGTTTATCAGGAAAGCGTCCGTAAAAGTCTGTGATGAGGGTCTTGTCCAGGATGAGGGCCCGAGAGACCCACTGACGCTCCTCCGGACCATAACCCTCCCAGTCCACCAGAAACTGGAACCCCCGGCCCCGCCGGCGGACGTCCAGTAGTTGCCGGACGGTGTAGGCCGGGTGGTTATCGATGAGCCGGGTGGGTGGTGGGGGGTCGGCCGGAGGGCTGAATGGACTGGAGGTAACAGGTTTAAGCAACGAGACATGGAAGGCTGGGTGAATCTGGAGACTGGGAGGTAACTTCAATCTTACCACATTGGGATTTATTATGTGGTCGATCTCAAACGGTCCAATGAATCTGGGGGCGAGCTTTCTGCTCTCCACCTGTAGGGGTAAGTCACGTGAGGACAACCAAACCCTTTGACCTGGCTGATAGCTGGGAGCTGGAACCCGGTGCCGGTCTGCAAGGCGCTGGTTGCGGGCTGTGGTGCGTGCAAGGGCTGCTCTAACCTCTTTCCAGACTCGGTGGGCACGCCGTAGATTCTCCCGCACCGAGGGAACCGCAACACCAGCCTCCTGTGTGGGAAATAATGGGGGTTGGAAACCGTTGGCAGACATGAATGGCGACATCCCTGTGGCGGAGCTGACCAGGGAGTTATGAGAGTACTCGATCCAGGGAAGGTGGGTGGACCAGGAGGCTGGATGACGGGCGGTGACGCAACGGAGAGCTGACTCCAGGTCCTGGTTTGCCCGCTCCGTCTGGCCGTTAGTCTGGGGGTGGAACCCGGATGAAAGGCTAACAGCTGCCCCCAACGCCTGGCAAAAGGCTTTCCATACTCGTGATGCGAACTGCGGCCCCCGGTCTGACACAATGTCCTGGGGTATCCCGTGAAGACGGAACACATGGTGAACCAAGAGGTTCGCAGTCTCTAAAGCTGAGGGGAGCTTGGGCAGTGGAACGAAATGCACCGATTTGGAAAACCGGTCCACAATAGTTAGGACGACCGTGTTCCCCTCAGAGGGAGGCAAACCGGTCACAAAGTCAACGGCTATGTGCGACCAGGGGCGGTGGGGGACAGGAAGAGGGCGTAGTAGGCCGGCAGGAGGGCGATGGGAGGCCTTACCGCGGGCGCAGACGGAGCAGGCGGCGACAAACTCCTTGGTATCAGGAGAGATAGACGGCCACCAGAAACGCTGTCGGATGAGGGCCAGGGTGCGATGGAAACCTGGATGGCATGAGATCCTTGAAGAGTGGCCCCACTGCAAGACCGCAGATCGCGCCTCCGCCGCCACGAAGAGTCTCCCTGGAGGGCATCCCTCTGGCTGCGGTTGATTCCGAAGGGCCTCCTGGACCACCTGTTCCACCTCCCACCTGGCCGCTCCGACCACACAGGCACTCGGGAGGATGGTTTCCACGACCCCCTCCTCCTCCGGAGGGGAGAACTGACGGGAGAGAGCGTCGGGCTTGGTGTTGCGGGACCCTGGACGGTAGGTGAGGGTGAACTCGAAACGGCCCAGGAACAGTGCCCACCGAGCCTGACGGGAGTTTAACCTATGGGCAGAGCGTAAATAGGACAAGTTCTTATGATCGGTCCACACGATAAATGGCTGGGAGGAGCCCTCCAGCCAGTGTCTCCATTCCTGCAACGCTAACACCACAGCCAATAGCTCTCTGTTGCCAACATCATAGTTACGTTCAGCTGGAGACAGTCGGCGGGAGAAGAACGCACATGGATGAAGCTTTTGGGTGTCCGGGGACCGTTGTGACAGTACTCCTCCGACTCCCGTATCGGAGGCGTCCACCTCCACCACAAACTGGAGCGACGGATCCGAGTGAGTGAGAACAGGGGCAGATGAAAAAAGAAGCTTCAACTTGTTAAATGCTGCCTGGGCAGCAGAAGACCACACGAAGGGAACCTTGGTCGAGGTGAGCTGGGTAAGTGGGGCGGCTACCAGGCTATAGTCTCTTATGAATCTGCGGTAGAAATTAGCGAACCCGAGGAACCGCTGGAGCTGCTTGCGAGTGGATGGGGCTGGCCACTCCACCACCGCTTGGATCTTCTTGGGATCCGTCATAAGTTGCCCCTTTTCTATGACGAATCCCAAGAACTCCACGGACGAAACGTGGAACGCGCACTTCTCTGCCTTGACATATAACCGGTTCTCCAGGAGTCGCTGGAGAACAAGCCGAACATGCTGAATATGTTCGGCCAGGTTGCGTGAAAATATCAAAATGTCGTCGAGGTAAACAAACACAAACAGATTGAGCATGTCGCGGAGAACATCGTTGACGAGGGCTTGGAAAACCGCGGGAGCGTTAGTGAGTCCGAACGGCATGACTCTGTATTTGAACTGACCAAGTGGAGTGTTGAAAGCGGTCTTCCACTCGTCGCCCTCGCGGATGCGCACCAAATGATAGGCGTTACGGAGATCTAATTTTGTAAAGATCGCCGACTGGTGCTCGAACCCAAACGCCGAATCGAGAAGAGGAAGGGGGTATTTATTCTTTATTGTGATGTTATTGAGGCCCCGGTAGTCTACGCACGGCCGCAGGCTCTTATCTTTCTTAGACACGAAAAAGAAACCTGCGGCCGTGGAGGATGAAGAGGGACGGATGAGACCTGCTGCCAGTGATTCATTAATGTATTTAGTCATACTTTCCTTCTCGGGCTTAGACAGGTTATACAGTCGACTACTGGGGAGCGTGGACCCCGGAATGATCTCGATAGCGCAGTCGTACGGGCGGTGAGGAGGTAAGGTTAACGCCCGGTCCTTACTGAACACTGCTTGCAGATCATGGTAGTCGGAGGGGACGGTAGAGAGGTCAATAGTTTCAACAGGAATGGGAGAGGAGACTGGATTACTGGGAGTGGCGGAGTGCAGGCAATGTGAATGGCAAAAAATACTCCAGTTGGAGATAGTGCAGTTAGCCCAGTTAATGAGTGGGTTATGTAATTTTAACCAGGGGAGACCGAGGACCAAAGGAGTGGACGGGGACGGAATAACAAATAGCGTGATTATCTCGTGATGGTTACCGGAGAGCCGCAGTGAAAATGGCTGAGTACGGTGTGTAACCTGAGCCAGCAATCTGCCGTCTAACGCAAAAACGTCCTTGGCTTCAGGTAGCGTCTCTAGGGGTAGACCTAGCTGAGAGGAGAGATTCGAGTCAATAAAGTTATCGTCTGCACCAGAGTCAATCAAAACTTGAACGGTGGCAGTCTCCTGCTGCCAGGTTAGCGTACCTCGTTGCGTGAGCCTGGTAGCTGAATCCTTGGAGGTGGTTGTGTGGCTCATCAGCGCCCTCCCAGCCGCTGATGAGCCTGGTCTTTTGGCGTGGACGGGCAGGTGGCGAGACGGTGTCCGGCCTGACCACAGTAGATGCAGAGGCCAAGACGAAGCCGGCGTTGCCGCTCGGACGGCGTGAGACGCATGCGTCCGAGCTGCATGGGCTCACCCAGGTTGTCTGACGTAGCAGGGCTGGAGCTGGCTGTTGGGTCGACCGGTGTGAAGTCCTCCGCGGCAGCTCCGGAGCGAAGGTTCATGGAGCGAGACCGGAAAAGAAGGGAATCCTCTCTCTCCCTCCATCTCTCGCAGAGACGGTTATCCAATCGGACGGCTAACGCAATTAGGTCCTCCAAGGAGGAAGTCTCATCGCGTACCGCTAGTTCGTCTTTTAGTCTTTCAGTTAATCCATCGAGAAAAACCCCCTGAAGAGCTACCTCACCCCAGCCACACTGCGCCGCTAAGATGCGGAAATCCACGGCGTAAGAGGCAACGGAAGCCGAGCCCTGGCGGAGCGCGAGCAACCGTTTACCGGCCTCCTTACCCTGCACCGGATGATCAAAAACTTTTCGAATTTCAGAGAGAAAGAGCTGGTAGATCGATACATACGGTGCGTTAGCTGCGGTAATGGCGACAGACCACTCGGCTGCCCTACCGGTGAGTAATCCCATGATAAAAGCGATTTTAGAACTGTCAGTCTGGTAGGTGAGCGGTTGTTGGCAAAAGACCAGGGAGCACTGGTGCAGAAAAACACCACACTTTCCTAATTCGCCCGAAAAATGAGCCGGAGTGGGGATATGAGGCTCCCTGATATGCACAGGACTAGGTACTGGAGGGGATGGCGAAACGGCGGGTGAGGCGGCTGCGGCGGTAGCGTTAGAAACCCCGCCGGAGGAACTAACACCGGAAAGAGCCGTGAGCATTTGGTTAACGCTGCTGCTAAGTTGCTCAACCTTAGCTGTTAGCGCATTAATGCTGTCCATGGCGCTAACCAACACTTGTTCATGCTGGCCGACGCGTATTCCCTGATTGGAGATAGCGTGTCTCAGCTGTTCCGTCTCTGCGGGGTCCATGTGGCCGAATTATTCTGTTAGGTTTAGCAATAGTAGGGCCCCGGAGCAGAGACAGAGACAACGAGAGGTGATGGTGAAAAAAGGGTTTATCAAACAAGGATCAAAAACGGAGGGGATATAACTAAGGACGCTGGCGTGCAGGGAGGGCAGCAGACGGGAAGGCTGCCGACACAGGATGCCAGGAAAGGGGGACACGCGGTAGGCTGGAAACGGCGTTCGGCGGACGGCATAAGCACGCGGCACACTGGAGACCTAAGGCACGTAGAGCCCCCGGGAGAAAAACACGAAACTGTCAGATCACATAAACACACTAGAGCCAGTAGTGACCAAAAAAGGTGAACGAGAAAAAACACACGATGAGTACTAACGTGACATCTGTAATAATTCGGCACTGGAGTGGAGATTGAACCGGGGTTATATAGGAGGAGTGATTGATGATGAGAGCCAGGTGTGCCTCGTTGAATGTGCCGGCAACCTTACCACGCCCACTACCTTGCACCTACACGCCAGGGGAAACGAGAAGGGACAAAACAAGCAACAACACAGAAACGCAAAACTCAAACCATGACAGTGTATTATTGTATGCAATAACACATATTGCAAAAAATGGAAAAAAAACGTAAACACATACAACATTTCAACATATTCAAAATGAAAACATATAAAGCAGTTGATGGGGATGAAACTAGAACAAATTCCTCAACTGTATGATGGCAGGCGAACTGTACAATAAAAGAGGAAAGGTGCGAAATGCTACAGAACCACAACCCAACTGCCAACGACTTCAAATAGCAATAACCACCTGAGTGATTTCTTTTGTCTTGTGTAAACCCGAGGTTAACCTTTGCAGTATGAACACACTTGGTTATGAAGCCTGTTGTGAGACAGGCATCTGCTCGTCAGCAAAATGCAAATACTATTTATCGGACGCTTTTATACTTTTAGCCACTGTGATGATGTCATATACAGTACATCTCTATACTGTGGGCTTCAGACATTGGGGATCGAACCCCAGTACATTTTGACTCAACACCTTAACCACTCTCCCTGCAATTAGGAAGCCAACCGAGCCATATTAGAAGCGACGGCTTTTGGTACCCTTTAAAAACACAACAGTAGTTATTTAGCACACAATATGAAGTCTGTTGAGAAAGAGGATGATGTGAAAAGTGCATGTTGCTTTGGTTCAGGAAGCAGGATGTGCCCTTGGCACAAGGAGAACTGAACCTCATATCTCTTTCATGTTCAGATGTGCTGACAAGGTGGTTGATGGAGGGCATTCGATGGAGGAAAAAAAGATGCTGGTAGATTCTATATGGTAAAGATAACACACACGCACACACACACACACACACACACACACACACACAGATGCACGTGCGTGTGGGCACACACACAAATAAACACAAACACACACAAATACACACACATACACACACTCACACTGCAGTTAGAATTTACTTTCATAACATTTGATTGTGAATGTCGGCACTATCTTGTGAAAACCTGTGCTATAGTATAAACATAATTAAAACTCCACAATGAGGGCTACTCAACCTACTTCATGAAATGTGTCCTCGTGCAGACCAATTTCACCTCACATTTCCGGTTTTGACCCCTGGCTGAAAAAACAACGCGATACATTGTACTCAGACGGGCAATACGTGGAGAGACAAGAGGCAGAGGGGGCCTTTTAACAGACCCTTTTATCAGACCAATATAACACAAAGAAGAGATTTAACATGAAGTGCTGTCGATACAGCATGTGTTACATCCCTTTATTAGTCCTTTAGTCCTTTGCTTCCCCCCTTTCCCCACCGGCCTTTTTCAAATATTCACTTATCGATAAATGTGCACGAATCGCTCTGCGTAAAAAATCAATGGACAGATGAGAAAATAAAAGTGGGTGCGTATCAAGCTGCTCATATCATAAACATATGGGGGGGGGGGGGGGGGGGGGGGGGGGGGTTAGAGGGTTAGGTTTGCTGTAAGGTTGAATTGGTTACTGTGCTCCACCTGTAGAGTTTTCTCCACCGCCCCGGGCGTTGTGGGAGGACCTTGAGGAGCGCTAGGGGGATGTCTGAGGCAGAGCAGGGCTGCGCAAGAGAGCACACACACACTCCTTGGTAGGCGAGAGACATGAGGTTGATCTGTGATCAATCCACTGCAGAGAGGTAGAAACACTCACACACACACACACACACACACACACACCACACATACTCACACATGCATGCACACACATTCACTCACACACACACACACACACACACACACACACACACACACTTGCATGCATGCAACAACGGTCCTTGCCCCTGTTGGGTAACCTAATCTAGATTCTAACCGATCTAATAGCTAAGATTTGGTTCTGCTTCAACAATTGTACGTGACAGGCAGCTATCTTCCGATGCATTTGGTTCTAGGTGACTGTGGTGCACCTGTAGACGTCTCTAATGCTGCAGCCAACATTTTGCTAGGCAGATAGACTGGGTGGTTTGCATTGTTGTTGCAGAGAACAACTCCACATGTGCTAGACCAAAATATCGTGTCAGAAAGAAGTGGTGATGAGACAGGTATTAAGTCTCGATGTCCAGACTCTCTTGTGACACTTTCATTGGACAAGAGAGCCTGGAGGAAGACCCTAACAGGGGTCTTCTTTGAGCAGGCCAATCACAAGTTGGGAGCGCTTGACCTGTGATTGGGCGGATTGGTCTTGACACAAATCGAAGGGCGGAACCGGCAGCTCGATGAACCAATGGCTGGCTGCAACTAACCACAAATTTGAATGCAAACGGAAGTGAGGGAGCTAAACTAGTAGATGCAAACCCAATGTCAGTTTATATGTTGTATTCTAACTACAAATGTATATTATCAACTCTCTAGATTAACTTGTGAATTAATGACATGCCGTCTCCTAAATGACTAAATTGTAAATTATAATTCTGAATCAGCAATCAAGAGTTGAACAACCACTCGTCATCAATCAATGTTGATACTTCTAAACTATTTCTTGTTAATAAATGTTTATATACCCATTATAAAACTGCATGTCCTTATTTGGCACAATTTAAACATGAATCCTACTAATACTGGAAAAGGAATTAATTAGGGAATTAACTAGAGTAGATCTCGAGAAATGTGAACCATCAAAAACATGCATGAAAGTTAATTTAGTCATATTCATAACAGCCATATTCAATTTATCAATTGAATCAATTACTACAATCAATTACATGTAGTAAAAGGTTGTTGTTAATCAATATGTAACTTTTACCTGAACAGGTTTATCTCCCCCTCCTCTCTCCGATCATTTCGAACGTTATCATTCGATTGAATGGACCTTATCAGTGGTTATCAGCCCCATAGCTATTTTTCATCCATCTGTATGGTTGATCACTGATACCAATACGAGGAGTCCAGATCCAGTACGTAGACCGTGACACTGTGATGAGGTCAATTCATGTTCGGACTGTAAGCAAGCACAGCGATGGGAGTTGTGTCTTGTATTCCTATATGAACTTGGTGTTATCCATTTTGCCTTGTGTGCTGGTACATTTCCACTCTAGTGTGTACGCAACAAGTTGCTTCATGTTATTGCCAAAAGTGGCCGCATATCTTATTGTCAAGTTTGTCTGGGACGGTTGATATTTTGTCTCGATATCTCTATATCTGTATCTTCTCTCTTTCATGCAATCCGCGTGATTCTCTCACTCTAAACTGTGTATATGCTTCATGTTTCTGAATGAACTTTGAATCTCTCCGAGTGATACTGCCTTGTGTCACATTGATTCCCGAGCTCGCTGCTTTCTTACAGAGACCGCCCTGAACCAGAGGAAACTCTTAGAAGACAGCTAGCGCACGACACACAGATTACGTTGCTTACAAGTTTTTGAGTACAAAAGGTGTCATTTACACTAAAACAGATGAAGACGCAGCACCTTAATAGTGCACTTCAGTAATTTAGTCATTTAAAGATAAATGATTTTTCCTCCAAACCCCAGTGCAGCGCACTCGTTGCCATAACGACTTTACGTGCTGGCAGCAGCTGAGCTGCCGTAAATTGTTTTTTTTTGTTTTTTTAACTCGGTTCGGCTGGCCAGGGAAAATACATATTTTTGAAGCCAAACAGCAAGTAATGCAGTTTAGTTTTAATTATTAAATGACTTAAGTAATCAACGTGACTCGTTTTTTTGTTTTAGATCATTGTCCGAGTGATGTGGTAGCCCGGACAGATTTGGTAGTGACACAGCCGATAACCTTTATAGCGTAGAAGCAAAACACCAAGCTCATTGATATTAACGTTTATTTGACACGACTCACAAATTGATCTTATTCAAATGACACGTCCAAAGGAAATGCATTCAACCCTGTAGCCTCAAGCTCCAATCATTCACGTATTCATAGTCATAGTCATACCCCAGCGCCAGACAGAACAGCGCCTCCCCGAGTGCCGCCGAGGCAATGACACCTCATGTGTGAGAAGAGTTCAGTGTGGCTTGGGGTCAAGCACACTTGGGAATTAGCTTTTATATGAAATAGGTCCTCAAGCACATGTAAGATTATCAATTTGGTTGGTCTAGCCCCACAGGAAGTGATGCAAATGGTCGTTGGAAGGTCATCAGAAGATGATAAAAAAACACAATTAATGGGGGCCTAGAATGACTTGGGAATACGAGACATGGGGTCTCTTTATTATGAAAGATGGCCTCAAGGATATACAGATATATGGCTCTAGCCCTACAGGAAGTGACTGCAAAGCATCATCAAATGCTCCAGCAAAAGGCATTGGAAATAAATGGCTACAAATTCATCTAAATTCATATATAGGAATTTGGCCATTAGAGCTATCAACCAGGGGGCGCCTTGGGGTTGCTCGGTGAAAATTTGGAGCCTCTCAGTGAAAAGGAGGCCGTGCGTAGTGTCGGTATAACGTCCCTGATTGCCTTTAAGTGGCCTTTCAGACTTCATTCTGACTAGGTCTCACGGGTAACACTTCTGAGAGGCAAAAAACTTTGCCCGTTTAGGCAAACTTTTTTTGCAAGAGCTAAGTCCAAATCTCGGATATGTCGGGCGGTTTCAAGTTCCCCATTTCCAGTGGGATGGAGATAGAGACTCGTGCTTTTAGGTGTGTCAACACATGTAGCATGTAGACAAGTTTTTCAAGTTTGCAGCACCACACCCCTTACGAGATTTAAAAAAATGTATATGCATTTCGCTAATAACTTAAAAAAAGTAAATTAGATAGAAGTCTGATTCACAGATATGCACATTGGATCGGTGGGGTGTAGGTCTGGGAATAATTTTAGCTCAAAATCACGAAAGTTGGCTGCGGGGTGAGGCATCACGAGAAATAAAAAAAACATAATTTATGGAGGCCTTGGGACACAAACAAGTGCTTATCAACTCAAATATGTATTATCTTTAATGCCCTCCTCATCCTGAACACACTGCGACAGGTTCCATGTTGATAGCTCGCCATCATAATGCACATTCAAAAAGTGAATGTGACGGTTGTACGTTATGGACCTCAGCTTAGACATGAGATGATTTGCATCACTTCCTGTTGGGCAAGAGCCACCAAATGGATTATCTTACATGTCCTTGAGGTCCAGTTTCGTATAAAAGGTCTCTAGCTCACTCCTAAGTGTCCTTGACCCCTAGGTCATCTACAAATTGCAGCACTTCCTGTAGGGCTGGAGCCTCCAAATGTATATTTTAGTAGAGTTGAATGCCCTCATTTATATAAAAGAGACCAGACGTGTACTCCAAAGTTATTTTCCTAAGGAATGGTGGGGGGGGGGGGGGGGGGGCGGACGACGACAGGGATCCTGGAGAACATACACACACACACACACTAGGTGAACACACACACACACTTGAACACACACACACACACACACGCAGAGATAGATCAGGTAGAGAGCGGCAGAGCTCTCCGAGGAAAATCTTTCAATTACACTTGCTAATGAAAAATAACGTTTTTTTTGCTGCCTAGTTTACATATGATGACATGCTAATTAAAGACTAGCTAACTTATTATTTATCCAAAAGTGTGAATACAGTGTTAAATTTTTTTTGTTTGAAAACGTACCCTAATTAAAGAGCATACTAGACTCTTCCGTCTACTCACACACTCAATAGTATGGTTGATAATTGAGATAATTTAAATAGATTCCACTTTCCATCTTCATAAATCTGGCTCTCTTTTCCTTATTCCATGCCATGATCATTGCACTCAACGACAGAAATAGTCAACACAGGCAAACTGTCAATCTGTTTACAACTATACAGCCGAATGAATGAGATCCGAAGTCAAGAGACAGCCAAGACATGAGCTGAATAGCATGGCTGAACGCCATTTCTTTATTCTTCATTACACTCAAGTACGTTTTTTCATTGAAAATGTACATTTAATTGTCACATAAAAAGCTACACTTGAAGTCCTCTCACACATGAGGTATCTTATCTAACTCTAGGAGGCGCTGTTCTGTCTGGCGCTGGGGTATACAACTATGACTATGAATACAGTCAAACCTGTATGGCTACAGGTTTGACTGCATTTTCTTTGGACGTGTAATATGAATAAGATAAATTAGGAAATGTCAAATAAACTTGGTTTGGCTTTAAAGCTCACCTTAGAATATGTATTTTCCCTGGCCAGCCGAACCGAGTTAACACTAAAAACAAAACAATTTACGGCAGCTCAGCTGCTGCCAGCACGTAACGTTGTTATGGGGTTTGGAGAAAAAGCCAGCTGAAATCATTAATCTTTAAATGAGTAAATTACTGAAGTGCACTATTAAGGTGATGCATCTTCATGTGCGTTTGTGTAAATTACACTTTTGTACTCATAAACTCATGAACTCCAAAGCCACGTAAACTGTGCTTGCTTACAGCCCAAACATGAATTGACCTCATCACAGCGCCACGGTCTACGTACTGGATCTGGACTCCTCGTATTGGCATCAGTGATCTCAACCATACAGATGGATGAAAACGGCCCTCTGAACCTACTGGGAGGTAGAGTAGGCACCTACTGACCCATAGCTATGGGGATGATGACCACTGAGAACGTCCATTCCTTCGTCTTCTCACTCTTATTTCTTTATTCCGCCTCCTGCAAGACGTCGGCTTCTTCCTCTGGGTACAACTGAAATTGGATACAATGTCAATTCAAAGCCACGTCTCATTGGGAATACTTTAATGTTATTTGCCAACTCATTTTTGGCTACCATAAAGAGGACGTCCATGAGGACATCAATGGAGCTGAAAACACAGGGTTTGTCCTGCTCAAAACCTGCTTTGTTATATAAAACCCCACCGGGGTCTGAAACAACATAAATGCTGTAAATCAATTTTTTTTCTATAAAATATAGAGGAAGCAATAATACCTTGAGGCGTCAGCCATGATTTAGAGAGCCCTGATCCTTGGTGAAATCCATGTTTGTTTCATTCAGCAGGTGCTCAGTCGGTAGGCCGTGTGTGTTCACGATGGCCGTCAGCTGGAGAGACAACATAGCATCACGTAGCTCAACTGAAGGTCCCCATTCTGCTGTAGAGATATGGATGGCCTCTGTGATGGACAGGCCCAAGATAATGTCTGGAGACCTGATGATGGGTGAACAGACAGAGTATACACTTTCCATGTAACATATCGAAACGCTCAACATCAGAGTCGGGAACGGCAAGCACAAAGTCAATCAGTTTCATTTGAGATGTTTGGTCTTTCTGATGGAGAAACACGATGTTGTCCCCCTTGATGTCAGCATGGATTATTCCCATTCCCTTCAACGCCTCAAAGGCAATGGCCAACTGCAATTACAAAGGCATAAATAAGAGCAATTGTTTTGACGCTCGTAATTAATATCATCGATAAGCCATTTGGGGACAGCTCCCTCTTTACCTCTGCACCCTATTTAGACAACAGTCTTATTACACTTATGCACTACAGTCTAATGATCATATCGATTTGACTATCCCTAAGGTGAGGACAGAATTTGGCAAGAAAGCGGTCTAGCTTTCGGGCCCATCTTCATGGACTGTGCTTCAAAGCAAGTTGAGACTAAGGGAGCTTGTCGCCATGACAGCATACAAGTCAATGGTCAGAGCTGTGAATAAAATTGATGCAGGTCAATGTCACTGTCTGGCCTCATAGGTCTCGCCTCTTCTTTGCCATACAACATTTG
>JAOPHQ010005431.1:135000-137500 GCA_030340625.1 Merluccius polli
AATGCTAAATGCTATGCTACACTATTAAAAAATAAATAACAGAGATGATGTAAATGTTATGTGCTCATTAGGTTGGGTTGCGTTTTTTTAGTTCAATTACGTTTTTAAAATCATCGTAAAACCTAGTCTCACAAATCAGACTTCAGAATAACATCTAATGTCTGATGGCACATCTGGGTGAACAGGCCGTTTTCATTTTCTTTTGCTTCAAATTAGTTTCGACCAATCATGTTGTTGGGGGCGGGGATCTGTGGCCGCGCGTTACATGGAAAGGTTCACTACTGGAAACAACCTGACCGGCGGACCCACAACAAACATGATATGGCCGACCATTCATCTCACAGCATCGTCTTCCCATTGTCGGTATCCCTCCTTGGCCAACAGCGAACACAAACTTGGCCAACACTGGTAAACTAAACTTTACCTGTAGCCGGTATAGGAAGACAAGCTAAAACGTCCTGTCTGGACACACACATCCTGATACAAATAAAATAAATAAGTAAGTGTAAAGGTTTGAACATTTTGACCACTGTAAAAATACAGTTGGTGAAATCGTCTTCTGAAGCCTCCATCTTGCCACTCGCGAATGAGCTTCTCTTCGGAGGAATATCTCTGCAACAAAACAGGAAACATTGCGTAACTCTGCACTTTCGGGTTTCAGCATATAGGCTACGTAGCGTAGTCGAACTTCTGGATCCGAGATTACGTAAATCTTAACAAAGACAGTGTTTGCCAAATATCGCTGACGATCATTAACACAACTTTTGCGAGATAGAGGAAGAAGTCCTCGATGGCGTCGGGAGCAACAGCGACTCTGAACACACACACGCACACGCACAGAAATCGTGCCCGAGCTGCCAGAAGCTGCCTCTTTCATGTGCTGACCTCTCTCTCTCTCTCTCTCTCTCTCTCGCTCTCTCTCTCTCTCACACCTCACACTCCTATTCCTTTTCTTCCCCTTCTTCCTTCCCCTTTCCTGCTTAGTTAAGCTAAGTGATGGGCCATGGCACGGACCCTTGGTTCAAAGGACAGACACATCATTAGAGGGCTGAGGAGAACAGGCTCATGCCCGGGGGAAGGTATGACAGTTTGTCACTGCCTTGGGGTTGGGGGGGGGGGGGGGGGCTTCTTACCTTTTCCTATATCCCCTTGGACGATGTGAGAAATCAAAGACAGCAGCAAGGACATTTTAATAGAATAGACGATCTGTTTTTTACCCGTCTTTTTGGGGTTTTTTTGGTTCATATTGCGTCTTCCGAAAAAGGCGTAGGAGAGTTTTGGAAAGGGGGGGGGGAAGGGCGGGGATGACACAAAAATTAAGATATTCATTGACTGATGAAGGGGGAACTGTCCAAAGCAGTCTTTGAAACTGGCTACAGCATAAACACAAAGTGAATGATCGAAAAATACTGTTGCACCATAGTAAATGCATTTCTCAAACACCCTGAGCTTCGCTGCGGCGAGCTCAGCAAGCCTTCGAACGGGTAAACGTATCAAACATGGAGAAGGCCTTCTGAATGTGCCAGGCGAGCGTACACCGTGTCTCACCGTATTGAATCTTGTGCTGGATCTCGGCCAGGCATTGATTGAACACAAAGGTTTACGATCCAGATGACTCCATATTGTCAAGAAATAGGAGGACCAGCACTAGCCGCAAGTAGCTCCTGTAGCGCGGCGCTCTGTGCGCCGCGCTAGCGCCACAAGCTCAGGAATTCAATTCCACTGGAATACATTCGGAAACAAACGCCTGCACTCTTTCGTCGTCTTAAGTCACTCTGGATAATAGCGCTAAAGCGCTCAAATCTTCTTTTTTTGAAGTCTGGAAGTGGGCGGGGATTTTGAAAGGTCTGTCATTTCAGGCTCTTTTTTCCCCGGGAAACTTGGCAATAACCCTGTTCTGTCACTGCCATAATTTAGATGATGTACTCCGGTCGGTCCGTGGTAGAGGCACAGCGCTGAGCTGCCCCTATTCATATCAAACAATGGCGCCGTCGCTCTGATTGAAATACGTGCACGCCGCTGCGCGAGTCGTGTGCAGCGGGGCTCTGGATCCCAGAAACCCTCAAATCACATGCCATTGTACCTCTGCCACTCACTCCAATTACACACAGCACTCTGAAGAGAGGCTCATGCATAGTTGGTCATGACACACACACACACACACACACACACAATATATATATATATATATATATATATAAAAGTTGTGCACAGCTCTGGTTAATCCCTTTAAAGTGGCAAATCTCAGTAATCCACATAACTGATGCGTGTATGTGCACACAGACTCAGGACCATTCACAGGTCCAATCCTTTACCTAACATAGGTTTTAATTAGGGGGACATCAGTCGCAAAGGATGTGTATGAGTATATGCACATTAAATAAACATGTTTTGCATAACGTACAGAAAATACACACACACACATACATACAGAACACACACACACACACAATCACTATTTACTGGTCAATAATCAAGCAAGGTATACAGTATGTGCACA
>JAOPHQ010005431.1:145000-177500 GCA_030340625.1 Merluccius polli
AGTAAATTCTTCTTCTCCCCAAACGTACCCCGGTGCAATATATACGGACAGGGGAGAATGTGATTACAAACAGAAAGTTATTGCCACGGGCACAATTAAAACTTTGCAGACGAGCATTTCTGATTGCAAATTAAATCAGGTGTAGTGTTGGAGGGGCGTGTTCCTGGTTAATTGGTTTGATTACAGGGGAAGGAAACGGTTGGCTACAAGATCGCTATAAACTGGGAAATACGCAATGGATCTCGGGTCATCCCGCGTGGATGTGTTTGTCGAAGGTGTAGCCCCTCGCTGGTGAACGGAAAGAACTGAAGTTATCAGCAATGCTGATCTGATCTGGGAGTCATTTATGAAATAGGGGTTTAAAAATAGGGGTGCTCTTCTTGTGCTATGCTATTCACTATCGACACTATTTGTGTCTCAATTTGATGCACTTTAATTAATTAGAAATA
The DNA here is from genome assembly GCA_030340625.1 of Merluccius polli. Taxonomy (NCBI): domain Eukaryota; kingdom Metazoa; phylum Chordata; class Actinopteri; order Gadiformes; family Merlucciidae; genus Merluccius; species Merluccius polli. The sequence goes on from JAOPHQ010005431.1 coordinate 145,450, forward strand.
CAGATAGAACTAGTTTTCTGCATGAAATGTGTTTGCTCAAATTACAGGACCCACATAACTACACATTGTTATCTTAATAATATATATATATATATATATATATATATATATATATATATACAGTATATATATATATATATATATATATATATATATTAGTGGTGGGCCGTTATCGGCGTTAACGGGCTGCGATAACGCGAGACTCTTATCGCGCGATAAAAAAATGATCGCCGTTAATCTATTGTCAAAGTTGGGTTAGGAGCTGGGTCTATACCGGATTTCCACCAAGGAAGGTAAGCGCCGCGGAACGGCTGCGCTGCGGAACGGCTGCGTCCTCTGCCCGGCGACCCCCCCCCCCCCCGTCGGTCGAAGGTCCTGGATGGGTTACGATCGCGCGCACCCCCCTCCCCCCCGTCGGTCATAGGTCCGGGGTGGGTTACGATCGCGCAGACTTACTTTTAGTCATTATTTAGGTAGCACACACATATTATGAATGCCTTCGACATAATTCAAATGAGCCATTTTAATCTAGATTAATCTAGATTAATTCCAAGATTACAGTGAGATTAATCTAGATTAAACAAATTAATCTATGCCCACCACTAATATATATATATATATTTATTTATTTATTTATTTCCTTAACATAAAGAAAAGTAGAAATATTGTATATCCTCCTCCCTCTGGACTTTCATTGTTGTCTAAAAAAAACACGTTTCAGATCAAAGTGAACAGCAACCAGTGTTGTAACAGGATGTAATGCTCTACACCTCGATGTCTCTCTCTCACACACACACATACACACACACACGCACACACGCACACACACGCACGCACACAGACACACGTGCACACACACACACACACACGCACAAACTCAAACAAATGCATAAAAACACACATATGTGCATGCACACACACACACACACACACACATGCACACAAGTGAATGCACAAACTCACACACACACACACACACACACACACACACACACACGCACATGCACACACTCAAACACATGCATCAACACACACACACGTGCGCATCCCGCCTCTGGAGAAAACACTGGAATTTTCTTCGTCAATGCCCCGGACGGCATGAAGTCCTACAGGTCCGACTCAGAGCCAGCGCTGGCTCTTGCCTGAGTAAATCACAAGTGTTTTCTGACTGCCACTGCATTTGCCTTTGATTAAAGCAGAGCCAGGGGCTAAAAGCTGTCCACACGCATCCATGAGCATCCATTCTCTGACCTTTTGGTTTAGCGAGCCTCCTTAGGATGGGGGACTTGACACAACGTGACATGTTGCCAGGTCAGTACACATGGTGTTGCAGGAGCCCCGGACGGCAAGCAGCTACAAAACAGCAGTCGACTGTGGAAGAATGAGAAGGAGCTGCTACTGGTGGAGGCATAGACACTGGCTGCTTGTTTTCATGCACACAAATACACATTTGTTTGGCTGGTTTGTGTGTATGTGTGTGTGTGTGTGTGTGTGCGTTTCAAACTTATTCTATGCTCTCATTCATATTTATTTGGTAAATTAATTATTATAATGAATAATATATTTTGACATGTATTCAGCTTGGATAATATGTTTAAGGTTTTAAAATATGTGTTCGGTGTTTGACGAATGTGCTTGATATGAATGAAAAAATACCAGCTCACTACATTCATAATAACGTAATAATTGTAATTTTCAATGAAAACATTTTGATTAAAGTGTCTCACCTCTCCCATTAAAATGTTTGAAAGCAAACAGATTCCTTGCCTGAAAAGCTGAGATTTACACACACAGACACACGCACACATGCACACACACGCACAGACAAACAAAGACATCAACAATCTACCTCAAGCAATATGCGCTTGATTATCTCACACACCCTTGTCTGGAATGGACTCAGACGGCTTCAGCCAGTTTCAAACTATTGCCTGAGCCAATGCTGGCCTCAACGCTGCCAACTGCTCTACTGTATTGCCCATTTTCGCCTGTTTGGTCCAACTCAGCTCAGGGTCGCGTCGGTGTGCCAAGATGCCCACCGTCCAGCCACACCTGATCCGGTCTACTTCCTCTTATCTGGGGCCAACTGCAGCGTAGATCTGGCTTCCTTCACCCCAGAATAATGAGCCGGACGACAGCAAGGGAAACAGAATATCAAAATGGAGACCATGATTAGGAGTGCTGTAATCTGAAATGTACAACACATAGTCTGTAGTTCCTCATTAGCTGTTTTTTTTAATAATGTACACAAAGCACAATGGTGCAAAGCAATGGTGAATGTGTGATTTTGAATAAAAACACAAAATCTGATTTCATCTAATCGCTCCAACTGAAACATGAAGCTGAAATGGACTCTAAAAGCAAAGTATATACGTAGTGACGATGAGTAAAATTGGATACTACCTCAATAACAAACAACAGCTCTGGTTCACACTGACTATTTCACACAACATCATAACTGCAAACCAGCTGTAGCCTTGCTATCACAACATTGCTCACACATCACTTTGACGTCTATCTGCCTCCGTTAGCGAGCGCATTAGATACTCAGCCAAACGCTGAAGCCGTACGTCTCCATGGCAGTTCATATAGGCGCAGGACGCAGCCACACTGGCGCGACGTAGCGGGTGGAGCTAATGCGCTATTAAATGACTGAGATGGTTGGAGGTCCAAAATCATCTATTTATCATACACGCTGGTTTTTTTTTTTTTTAACCCTTAAGAGACCCGAGAAGCTCAACAGAGCAGAGAACAGTATCGTTCCCCGGTAAGGATTAATTTAAGCAACCAGGGGTCAGGTGTATTTGTGCAGACATGTCCCACTAATAATGCAGCTCTGAGAGACGTGCCGGGGGGGTCACAGAGGCCACGCTGAGCGGACACACGTCGTAGTTCAACAAGCCCAGACGGTGTGCAGAGAGATGAAACAAAAGCAACGTTGTAACTAAGGCAGGTATGAGTTTATATGAGAGCCTGAACAGTGGTAGAGAGTTGTGCCTGTGCCTGTGCGCGTGTGTGTGTGCGTGTGTGTGCGTGCGTGTGTGCGTGCGTGCGTGCGTGCGTGCGTGCGCGTGCGTGTGTGTGTGTGTGTGTGTGTGTGTGTGTGTGCGTGCGTACCGGGGTGTACAGGAGGTGTAGCGTTGCATGGCAATTGTGGTGATTATGCTGATCTGCCACTAATTTCATCAATGTAGTATAACCAATGTTGGTTTAGTTTAGTTGCTTGTACACAAGATGTCCAATCCAAGGAATTTATTAAAATTTAAAAAAAATACGAAGCCTCATTATCGGTAGCCTTGTGAATAGTAAAACAATAAATAATCGATGAAATTGATTTGCACCTTAGTGAATGACAGCTGCATGGTAAGGATCCGCCTCAAGACGCCAAGCATGTCTAATGTCATTCCCATCGGTTAGTATGGTGGGAGGCACTAATGACTGCCTTTGCATTCAGCTCCGCTCTACACCAGTCTAAACACCACCAGGGGCGTGTGTGCGTGTATGCTTGCGTGCGTGCGTGTGTGTGTGTGTGTGTGGGGGGGGTCTACCGAGATCTATTAGTCTAATTAATATACGGTGGATGTGTGCAAATGTTTGCGCGGGCGCACGCGTTCCCGCATGTTTAAGTGTGAAACACTCGTGCTGCTCAGGCAAATTTAGATCTTATACCGCGGCGGCAACGACCAGCGCTGTACTTCAAAAGGATTTCCATTGCTGCAGTGTGCACATTTTCACACACACACCTCCCCCCCCCCCCCCCCCCCCCCCACACACACACACACATGCAGATGGCTTGTGGTCACATAGTATTGATATTTGCATACTTGAAATGTGAAATGACTCTCTGTGTAATTGTATGTAGAGAGAAGTGGCCCTTGCGAGGAGGAGAAAAGAGATGAACGCGCGGCATCCCGACCCACTCAGCAAGATTTCCCGCATAATTTCATCTGTACATTCATTACAATATCACAATATGTTGTTGACACATGAAACACACAGACTTTCTGTGTTTCCATATTTATGTGTTTATGTGCCATGATAACGAGATGGGAGGTGAGTGTAACACAGTGTGACCGTACACACCTACTTACTTCAATTACATACCTGAATCAAAAAATGTCTACCTTGACAAAGCTTGTCACGAGCCGACACGCACGTGTACCTGCGCACGCACACACACACACACACACACACACACACACACACACACACACACACACACACACACACACACAGAGCTTCGTCGTCGCTGACTATGGAGATAAATAAATGAACATCCACGGTCCCCCTCCGCCCATAAAATATAACCCACACCACCCCGTCCCCAGGTTGTTGTGATTTGGAAACAGCTGTTGTGGTGGATTCGTACCTCTCTCACGTTTTCCTCCCCTCCTCTGGGGAAACTCTGGTAATATTTTTACGGTGTGTGGGGGGGGGGGGAGTGGTGCTGAGGAGAGAGGGGGGGGGGGGAGGGGAGTGGCGGTGGGGGCGGATCCTCTTCTGGCTCCCTGTCAGAGCGTAAAGCCCAAGGAGGTACTTTAAATAATGAAGCACCTGAATCTACACTCAGACACATGCACGACACACACACACACACACACACACACACACTCCCACGCATGCTCACACACACACACACACACACACACACACACACACACACACACACACACACACACACACACAAACAAACACTGGCACTCTTGAGTATGTGTGTGTGTGCATGTATGTGTGTGTGTGTGTGTGTGTGTGTGTGTGTGTGTGTGTGCGTGCTTTAAAATATGGTTTCATACCAAATATTACAATTTAAATACAGGAAACATCAAACCAGGAGAACATTTATCAATTGCTCCAAGAGCACCGATTTTACCGTAGCTATTATTTAGAGTCCCCCACCCCACCCCACCCCAAAAAAAGTAATTACTTTGCTATTAAACCCTCATCTACCACAATTTGCATGTATACATTGCATTGCGTAATCTCTGGAGATCTCATTGCAACACACACACACACATCTATGAATTATCCATGTGTGACAACACAGATATCTCTATTTCATGCTTGTCTTCCATCTCCTCTGCTCCACGCCATCCCTTCGCTCTGCGTCCCCCCCCCCCCCCCCCCCCCCCCGTCAGCGAGTGCATCCCTCAGTCCATATGAGAGGCATGTACAGTATGGCTCATCACCTGGCTCACTGTATCTCCTTAGACATCCCCTCCTGCTTTTTGTTGTTGTTGAACGGCAGCCTATTATTCATCCCACCCTGCTGTGCTTTCCTTTAATCATCACCTTCTCATACCCTCAGATGGGTACACGTCGGCCAAATAATTCCCCCCTTCCGACAACATCCCCGCAAGCGTGGTTTTTAATACTTTCTTTGCTTTGCTCCTCTTTTCTCGAGAATTGCATTAGGACACTTTAATATGAACAGTCTCTCTCTCTCTCTCTCTCTCTCGTTGTGATGCGCACGCTATCCATAATTAATTGTTTTGATTATTATCACCCGACGGCCTCGCCGATTTCTGATGGAGGTCAGCGAATGCAACTGCCCTGCATACAGAAGAACAGAATCACGTTTGTGTGTGTGTGTGTGTGAGAGAGCGAGAGAGAGAGAGAGAGAGCGAGAGCGAGAAAGAGACAAAAAATGTGAGTGTGTGTGTATATGTGTGTGTGTGTGTGTGTGTGTGTGTGTGTGCTCGTACATGTGCATACACGCATGCATGTTGGCACATGTGTGTGTGTGTGTGTGTGCGCGCGCGCAAGCACATGTGTGTGTCATTGTATGACGTATTGAAAAGTACACACAATATTCCCCCATTAATCTAAGGTTTATGGTTATGCATGGAGAGCGAAGAGAGAGAGAGAGAGAGAGAGAGAGAGAGAGAGAGAGAGAGGGAAAGAGATCGCCGGAGCAAACAAAAAAGGAAAAAGAAAACATTTTCTCATCCTAAATAAGTCATTTTAAATTCAGCACCCTGAATATGTTTATTGCCATTGTCTGTGGATTTCGCCACGGCTTTTTCTTTTTTCTTTTTTTTTTAATAGCCTGCCCGGTGTGCGCTCATCAATCACAGAGCAAGAGCGGCCCCGCGTGCGCACCGCAAGCCGCACGCTAACTGAGTTACAGGCCCTCGGAAAACCAACTCCCAAGTTTTGAAATGTGATAAAAGTAATCACATTCTCCCCAGTCGGTATCCTTACCGGTATGAATCGATGACATTAATTACGGCATATTATTATGCACCCCAAATGTGTTTTTTCTTCATTCATATTCATGAAATTGTATGTGATAATTCCCCAACACGAGGGTGGGTGAGGTGGAGTGAGTGGCTGAATCGGCGGATGGCGGGAGTGTGAGGGGGCACCGACACCGCGAGTGTCAGACACACACACACACCCTTACCCTTTCACTCCCGATTATATGTGTGTCCCACCTGACACCGGAGAGCAAACACACACTTAGATATGTGACAAAGAGGATTATTCCTATTTGTTTTCCCCTTTCGCTTTTTTTGTTTAAAAAGAAAAACCTGTGAAACCTGTGAACTGTCACTAAGTGTGTGTCGTGTGTCGCAAAGCCACCGCTCCTCCCTGACCTCTGAGAGGCCATTTTAGCCGTAGGTCAGCCGTTCCTCTCTGGGGAGGGGGGGGGGGGGGGGGGGGGGGGGGGGGGACACACAAGATAGATAGCTTCCGGTCAATAACGGATCAAATCATTCAATATGTTGTTGTTGTTGTTGTTTTTTCGTCCTTTTTTTTTCAATAATCAACCGCAGTCGCAGCCCTCGGAGAAATTCCTCAAGACATAAAGGTCACAGAGGTCTGTGTGTGTGTGTGTGTGAACGAAAAAAAAAAAAAAAAGCTACGTTGCTGTCGGCAACCTTCTAGAAAAAACAAAAACCGTGTTAAAATTCCTCCTCCTCCTCCTCCTCCTCCTCCTCCTCCTCCTCCTCCTCCTCCCCCCCAGACGTTGACAGTGCTCCTAACAAAGATAGAATACATCTCCTCCCAGACAAGCGACATTAGCTAGTGAGCCAGAGCATGACTAAAGCCTCATAATTGTTTGGCTCTCCTTTATTGTTCACTCTCTTAGACTCTAACCGCCCATATGGGCAGGAAATTAGACTCACTCAAAGACATGTTAGACGACATGAAATATAGAGCAGCGTTAAAATTAAGGCGCCGCTCATTTGCGCATTTACGGCGGGAGATTCCCGAGTGCCGCGCCAACGCGAGGGGTAGCGTTCCCCTGAGGAGACTAGTGTGTCTGTGCCATTCATCCTTGTTAAAATTTCAATAAAACTGGCTTTTCTTCCCCCAGTGGGCCCCTCCCATACAAATGGGATTTGCATGGAATTGAACTGCAGGAATTAGCTGATTCTGTCATCAGGGACCATTACTACATTTTATCATTCATTATCGTTGGTTCAGTCTTTGCCTTCGTACTGTAGGCGCTGGGGAAAGAGATATCCAATTATGTATTTGTATATGTTTATGGCATTTGTTTCAATCTAATGATTTGTTTTTGTATACCTCACTATGGGATGAAGATATGAGTCGATTAAAGCGGTGACAGCGCCATGAAAGGTTAATTAGAGGAACAGGTGCATCTCCTACATCTCCCAGTGTTTTTCCCAACAAATGGCCCCTTTAGTTTCAAACAAGCTCATTATGGCCTTGACAGTATCTCTGAATCAATGTATTTTTTTTTGATTGAATGTGCGAATGAATCTTAATTTCCTATCTTAATCTTCAGAGATGATTAAAAAAAAACACCAAAAAAAACAACGGGCTTCACGCACCATATCTGCATTTAAAAAAATGACCAAGAAAAGAACAACAAAACTTTCTCTGATAACCCGCTGCAGCTTAAATGTTTTCACCTATGAAATCAATAGCAGGATAGTTTTTCTAGGGCGTATGATACCCAGCGGAAAGGTCCTGGGTTCGAACCCCAATATCTCCCAGTCTACAGCCTGCATCCTTGAGCAAGATGCCCTAAACCCGACCTGCTCTTCGATGACCTGTATCTAAAAATACATTCACTGCCGGTGAATAGTGAAGTGGACACGGCGACAAGGATCGGCAGACATCATACAGCAGAGAGCTGACCCATACATGACCACGTGGCTTTGCGTACGGAAATGTCACACGCTCACATGCGTGTGCAGGTGAGGAGGGGGGGGGGGGGGAACGGGGACGGGGGATGGGTTGAGGAGATCAATTCCTCACCCTCAACCTCACCCACACCCTCCCCCCAACCCCCATCCCAGAGGACATGTCTGGTTGGAATGAGAAGGGGCTCATCGAGATTGCCCGCCTGGCACTTGTCCTCCACACACGCACAAACAAACGCACACACGCAAACATGCGCACACACACACACACACACACACACACACACACACATTGGTGGTGGTGTTAGTGGTGGTGCTGGTATTAATAACAAGAACCGGGACGGAGATGAGCTCTGGGACACGGGTGACTCGACATGTGTTGCCAGTGCTGATGGGCAAGTGCAAATGAAATTAATGGGTAAGGGAAATCAAGTGAGTGAGCCCCCGAAATCAAATTACCCCACCAGCCCTCCACCGAATTAGCTGGGTGCCAAAGTTGTAATTGATAGCGGCACAGGACCATGCCATCGGATCAGACAATATGATCTAGCATGCATTGGGTTTTGATGCGATTTGCTGCTGTGTTGTCTTGATTAAATATTAAAGGCGTGCCCATGACAGTTTACCCTTCGGTATGCATGGTCTCGTAGGACGTGTGTGTGTGTGGGGGGGGGGGACGACGACGTAAGAGGTGGCATTTTGCTAAAATTGTGCCATGTTTTCCGAGCGCAAGAAAGTAAACAGAAGCGATAATCTCTAAGTGTGTTTGGGAAAAGAAAGCAGAAATAAAATAGGAATGCGACACAAAACAATTCAGGATCTCGGATTCAGTGTCTAACCTAATAACAGGAGTATAAACGCATTTCCCCGCAGAGGGAAATATGTTCTGACTTGTGAGCTGAACGAGTGCAATTCATGCTGAGCTCTATCTGTGTAATAATCTGTTAAAAGATACAGTTTATTTTATTTTTTTCGCGGCATCACTTGAGATTGGTTTTCTTAGGTTGAGATAGGTATCTGGCCTTTTTGATATGCCACTGTCCCTTTTAAATGTTGAACAAGGCCTTTTTTTTTTTTTTTGGGTAACAAAAACCGAGGTGCATTTAATAAAATATAATGATCTGCTAAAATGTGGGTTTTTTTGCGAAATCAAACACCCCGTCGTGGCAGAGCGAAAATGAATAGTGCATATCTCACATCTACACTGCCCGCAGAAGAGATGAGAGATGTGTGTGTGTGTGTGTTTTATTTTATTTTATTTTTTTGTAAACCTTGAAAAGTACCTCCAACATCAAAACCTATCACTGCTCCCGACCAAACTTACAGGCCTTTTGTCCTCGCGACTGCGGGCGCGTATACGAGTTGACTCTTTTATGATCTCTAAGGTATATGCCAACATCTGCTTGGGGATTTCATAGATGCATAAAACATGACTTTAACGGCTGCCGTTCCTACAAGCTGGCGGTATCGGCTGCAAAGACGCCGCGGCATTGACACCGACTTCGTCTGACGAACACTTTCAAATGTTTCTAAACGATTGTGATGGGAGGATATATATGCCGCTGGGTTTTCTATTCCGCCTTCGGTTCCCGTTGCCTTCAGAAAAGCAGTAAAGAAAAGAAAAAGGGAAATATTCAAATCAATATTAATAATACAAACAAGTCGTGAGATATTTCCGGTCGTTTTGCGGGCGGTTTTTAGCACGAAGCGGTGCACACAGTGATGTCGCCACCTTGTGCCGCGTCCTTGGGAATAACGGCAGGTTTATTTACATCTCAAAACTAATTACGAAGATCATGGGGCAGGAAAGACACACCGTTGTACAACTCTCCGGCGCACTCACACTTCAGCCCGGTGGGAGCCGTGTGAAGGCCATCATTCACCAAAGAGCAAGACTGTTTTCTGTCATCCCGGGTCGGAAATTGTTGATGTATTTTTGTTTTGTTTTATCACAATGCTGAGTGGATTCCTCATCATAGCCTTCACCATAGCGGCCTAATGACACACATGCACACACAAACACATTCACACACACACACACACACACACACAAACACGTCTGTGAAAGGGTGTGTGTCACAGTCTGTGTGTGTGTGTGTGTGCCATCTCTACCATGGCACCTGTGCGTTCTCTCTATGCTATGGGCCTTGTGTGTCTTTTTTGTTGTCGTTGTCGCCGTCGTCGTCGTTTTTTTCCCCTCGTTGTTTTCGACACAAGGTCCGTCTCCTTTGAAGTGTGTTTACCGAGTCGCATCCTCGCTGGGAACGCCGCAATGGCAATCTGTGACTCGGCTGACACCTGGCAGGTAAACACTAACAGCAAATGACTCACAGCCCCTCCCCGCCAGGCTTGCCCTTTCCGCTACCTTCACACGCGCCCGTGGCTGCCGATACGCCGCCGCCGCCGCCGCCGCCCCCCTGGGAACGGTCGCCGTCTCCTCTGAGGTCGTAGTTTTTTCGACGGAAAAATATTCCGACAGTAAATGTGAAGAAGAGAAAAAAGAAGGATAACAGTCAGGTTTGGCAACGGCGCGGATTAAGAGCGGACATACTCTCGGAAAAACGGCCGCACACACCGTAGGTTACTTTTAAGACGCGCGGCCGGCGGGTGCGAACGTTTTTCGTCGTCGATAAGTCGCGATAAAACGGGTACGGGTTAGCCTAGAACTCTAGACACCCCCTAGCGGCAGCACATTTATTTGGCAGCTAGGTAGGTCTAGCACGGCTCCGTCGGCCTTTTGGTGCTGGAAACACCAAGTATGTCAGACCAATCACAGCGTGAGGGGCGGAGTCGGAAGCCGGGCTACCATGACGACAGAGTTGCGACGGTTCCGTGTTAGAGGTAAACAATGGCTGCTGCTGCTGGCGAACGGCTGTCTTTCCACTCGGCTTTGGCCGCGACTCTTCAAGACTTGAAGTTAACATTTTATTTGAGAAAAGAACAACGAACGGCACTGAAGTCTTTCCTCGAAAATAAATATGTATTCGGAGTTTTGATTAATTACGTAGTCAGAGCCGTCGCTCTGACTACGTCACCTTCTTCGTTGCTCTGATTGGTTGTAGCGCTATCCTATTGCGTGCAGAGGGAACTTGAAAGACAACCGTTTATCCCGCCCACACTGCCAATGGAGCTGCGCCAGACCTTACATCTTTCTGATGTAGGTCTGGCTTGCCAGGCTAGGTACGGGTTTCATTTTGTTCACGAAGACTTTCGTGAAGTTTGTTCGTTGGTTCGCGAAAAGCACACACATTTTGCGTTTTATTACAGGACCAGGCCCCGCGCTTTGAGCGTCCTGCGTTGCTCCCGAGACGCACGCCGAACGCGCCGCTCTGCCTGTACGGCGGGGGCCCCGGTTATGAGAAGCGATTTGCACGGCGGGCCGTGATTTGTCGCCGTTGCGGCGCTGACTCATTAGCATATCATCTCGCTAACTCCTGCCTTTGTTTTGACAGATAGCTTTCATAAGTCACTGCTAACAAACAAAAAAAAACAAAAAAAAGGGCCAACTAGTGCGGACGGGTGGGGGGGTTTTAGTGTCACACAGACTCCATCTGCTCACTGTGGAGGTGTGGGGGGGGGGGGGGGGGGGGGTTTATGCCACGCCATCATTTACTACCTCCAAGAACAATAAACAGTAACGCTTCTCCTTTTTACGCTCTCTCGCTCTCCACCTGTCTCACTCCGTCCCTGCCTGTCTCTCTCTCCCTTTGTGTCTCCGCCTCTCTCACCATATTTGTCCCTCCTTACACGTCTCTCCGTATACCTTTAGCTGTCTCTTTGACCCGTTTCTCCACCTGTCTCTATCTCGCGCTCTGTCTGTCTCTACCTGTTCCCCTTTCTACCCGTCTCTCTCTACCTGTCTCCCTCTACCGTCACTCTCTACCTGCCTCTCTACCTGTCTCTCTCTACCTGACTCTCTCGATCTTTCTCTTTTTACCTCTCTCCCTACCTGTCTCTATTAAGCTCTCTCTGTCTGTCTGTCTCTACCTGTCTCCCTCTACCTGTCTCCCCTACCTGTCTGTCTCTACCTGACTCTCTCGATCTGTCTCTTTTTACCTCTCTCCCTACCTGTCTCTATTAAGCTCTCTCTGTCTGTCTCTCTCAACCTGTCTCTCTCTCTGCTTGTCTGTCTCTATCTGTCTGCCTTTACCCATCACTCTCTGTCTCTCTGCCCGTCTCTCTCTACCCGTCTCTCTCTACCTGTCTGTCTCTACTGCTATACTTGTGTCTCTCTAGTTTTCTCTCTATCTACCTGTCTCTCTCTCTCCATCTGTCTTCCTCTGTCTGTCTACCTGTCTGTCTCTCTACCTGTCTCTCTCCACCTGTTTTTATCTACCCATCACTCTATACATGTCTCTCTAACTGTCTCTCTCTGTCCATCACTCCACCTATCTCTCACTACCCATCACTCTATACCTGTCTCTCTCTACCTATCTCTCTCCATCTGTCTTCCTCTGTCTCTGTCTACCTGTCTGTCTATCTTACATGTCTCTCTCCACCTGTCTTTATCTACCCATCACTCTATACATGTCTCTCTACCTGTCTGTCTATCCATCACTCCACCTGTCTCTCACTACCATCACTCTATACCTGTCTCTCTCTACCTATCTCTCTCCATCTGTCTTCCTCTGTCTCTGTCTACCTGTCTGTCTCTCTACCTGTCTCTCTCCACCTGTCTTTGTCTACCCATCACTCTACATATGTCTCTCTAACTGTCTCTCTGTCCATTACTCCACCTATCCCTCACTACCCATCACTCTATACCTGCCTCTCTCTCCCTCTCTCTCCAACTGTCTTCCTCTGTCTACCTGTCTCTCTCTACCTGTCTTTATCTACCCATCACTCTATACATGTCTCTCTACCTGTCTCTCTCTGTCCATCACTCCACCGATCTCTCACCATCACTCTATACCTGTCTCTCTCTACCTATCTCTCTCCATCTGTCTTCCTCTGTCTCCGTCTACCTGTCTGTCTCTCCACCTGTCTTTATCTACCCATCACTCCATACATGTATCTCTGTCTCTCTCTGTCCATCACTCCACCTATGTCTCACTACACATCACTCTATACCAGTCTCGCTCTACCTCTCTCCATCTGTCTTCCTCTGTCTCTCTACACCTGTCTTTATCTACCCATCACTCTATACATGTCTCCCTCGACCTATCTCTCTCCATATGTCTTCCACTGTCTCTTTCTACCTGTCTGTCTCTCTACCTGTTTCTCTCCACCTGTCTTTATCTACCCATCACTCTATACATGTCTCTCTACCTGTCTCTGTCTATCCATCACTCCACCTGTCTCTCACTTCCCATCACTCTACACCTGTCTCTCTCTACCTATCTCTCTCAATCTGTCTTCCTCTGTCTCTGTCTACCTGTCTCTCTCTACCTGTCTTTATCTACCCATCACTCTATACATGTCTCTCTACCTGTCTCTCTCTGTCCATCACTCCACCTATCTCTCACCATCACTCTATACCTGTCTCTCTCTACCTATCTCTCTCCATCTGTCTTCCTCTGTCTCCGTCTACCTGTCTGTCTCTCCACCTGTCTCTCTCCACCTGTCTTTATCTACCCATCACTCTACATATGTCTCTCTAACTGTCTCTCTGTCCATTACTCCACCTATCCCTCACTACCCATCACTCTATACCTGCCTCTCTCTACCTCTCTCTCCAACTGTCTTCCTCTGTCTACCTGTCTCTCTCTACCTGTCTTTATCTACCCATCACTCTATACATGTCTCTCTACCTGTCTCTCTCTGTCCATCACTCCACCTATCTCTCACCATCACTCTATACCTGTCTCTCTCTACCTATCTCTCCATCTGTCTTCCTCTGTCTCCGTCTACCTGTATGTCTCTCCACCTGTCTTTATCTACCCATCACTCCATACATGCATCTCTGTCTCTCTCTGTCCATCACTCCACCTATCTCTCACTACACATCACTCTATACCAGTCTCTCTCTACCTCTCTCCATCTGTCTTCCTCTGTCTCTCTACACCTGTCTTTATCTACCCATCACTCTATACATGTCTCTCTCAACCTATCTCTCTCCATCTGTCTTTCACTGTCTCTTTCTACCTGTCTGTCTCTCTACCTGTTTCTCTCCACCTGTCTTTATCTACCCATCACTCTATACATGTCTCTCTACCTGTCTCTCTCTGTCCATCACTCCACCTATCTCTCACTACCCATCACTCTATACCAGTCTCTCTCTACCTCTCTCCATCTGTCTCTGTCTACCTGTCTCTCTCCACCTGGCTTTATCTACCTATCACTCTATACATGTCTCTCTACCTGTCTGTCTATCCATCACTCCACCTGTCTCTCACTTCCCATCACTCTATACCAGTCTCTCTGTATCCGTCTCTCTCTACCCCAATATCTCCACCTGTTTATTTTCACCCCTCTCTGTCTCTCTCTTCCCCTTCCTCCCTCTTCCCCCCTTGTCCTTAATGAAGAGGAAGCAGGAGCACCAGGCTAGTAGCAATGGGTGGGTAGTCTTCTCTCCTGCCCTCCCATCCTCTTTGCGGGAGCTCCTGCCCTCATTCCTTTTGTGTTGCGCATTAAACATTTACGCCATGTGTCATTGCTCCTGCCCGTGAAAGAAGAGGAAGCGAAACTTCAAAGTCTGCTCGAGTTGCGTCTTTGTTTTTATTTTTTTTAATTTTTTTTCTCCTCCAAACAATACACGCTACGCGGCGGCGCGCTATGTTGCGTGTATGAATTCCCGACGAGGGGAGGGGGAATCTCTTCCCTGCGAGACAAGGGGAAAAAATAAATAGTAGAAAATGACAATAACAAACAAGGAACCATCTCACATTGTCTTTGATGAATACGTGGCATAATACGAGTTAATCTGTAACACGACGCGTGCTAATCTCGGCTTTTGATAATATTCCACTGAAGCAGCCGCCGCGCTCTTGAGCGCAGCCCGAGATGGTGATTTATGAACCCCTCCCCTGACAGGCATTAGGGGGAAGAGAATACAATTGTTTTCCCCAAATCAAAATAAATGGGTCACCAGAGGTCCTCATATTATCAAATGTTTTCGCAGTCGAAAGCCAGCACTGCAATTTTGACTGTATAATTGAATCGTGTGAAAGCAGAGTCAATTTAAAACAATAGATTTGAGGGATGGAAAAGCTGTCAAGTAATGCATCATAGTCAGCATTTCAGCCTAGGTTGAGGAGGAAGATTATTCCAGTCCGCTTCCATCTCTGGGTGTCTGTAAAATCCATCCCAAACTTTTGCGTTGCAATTACATGAAAAAAAATGCAATGTTTTACTGTTTAAACCTAATAAAAAGCTAGCATGTAAAACAATATTACATTAATTTCGGAAAAATGCTACTTTACACAAAAACTTTCGCTCGCTCGAAAAAAGTTTCCTTTACTCGACATGCTCCTTGAAAAGCTTTGCTACACAATGCTATTCCCCCAACCGCAGTTAAAATCGGTCATGCCCACTTTAGAAGTCGCATTTTGTCCGACGATGTCAATTTCCTCCCCCTGAACTTACTGAAATTACTTTTCTCAACAATTGAGTCGGTGCTAGATTACACAGTGAAAGAAACACATACTCATTTGTTCCAGGGAGCACAAAAAGGTCGTCCTCCTTGTACAACCATTTTACCTGCCATCCATCACACATCTACAGCCAGCCTGTATGTGCGCCCTTAGTCCCTTACTTTTCTTCATGTGTTATTATTTTCATCAACAAAAAAAAAGGCACACACTTGGCCATGTGGTATGAATGTCTTCAACTTACGGGCCGTATTACAGTGTAATACATCAGTCTCTGATTGGACGTTCACACGTTCAGCCAAGGACACATTGAGAGAAGAAGTGGAGTGTTGCCTGACCTTGCCTGTTGCCACCACCGCGTACATGTATTTGTGTGTGGGTGTGTGTGTGTATTTGTGTGTGGGTGTATTTGTGTGTGGGTGTGTGTGTGTATTTGTGTGTGGGTGTATTTGTGTGTGGGTGTGTGTGTGTGTGAGGTCACCATTGTTCAACGTAGCGACCGAGACGACAGTACTCGTGTCCAGAGAGGAACTGATTAAGTTGTTTCACGGAAAACAACACAACAGGATCACAACAAAACAGAAAACTTTACTGCAGGTGATGCGGCACTGCTATTCTTCCCCTTTGCAATGCGCACACCTGCCTTTGAACGCAGTTATGTTGACAGGTATGAATTTTATATCCACGCTATTGTATCTTTAATATCTCGATGTAACATAAAAAGAGCAGAGCAAAGCAAAATGGTGTATAATGAACGGAATGATGAAAGGGATTTGAGGGCGTGATATGATTGATGATGTAACACTTCAACTGTGTGTGTGTGTGTGTGTGTGTGTGTGTGTGTCAGGGCTGGATTAAGATGGCCAGGGGCCCCTAGGCTGCAGGCAGGTTGATGTAGGCCCCCCACCCCCCACCATAAAGGACCGGCCTCGGGGTTGCGCGATTTGTTGAGCGGGGGGGGGGGGGGGGGTGCGCCATAGTTGACGGGAGTTGCGCGATTGTTGACGGGGGCCGCGATTGTCGACGTGTAAATGTTAACTTTATTTTTTTATTTTTTTGGCCAATCGGGGGCCCCCTGGCAGGCTGGCACACGTGGGGCCCCTAGGCTGCAGCCATATCTAGCCTGTGCGTTAGTCCGGCCCTGGTGTGTGTGTGTGTGTGTGTGTGTGTGTGTGTGTGTGTGTGTGTGTGTGTGTGTGTGTGTGTGTGCACGCGCGTGCAGCCTGGACCCATACACATAGTGCCTCCAGCAATGGATTGCATAGCATGCAAGGTTTCAATGCGACATTTGACAACTCGATGCCTTGCAGACACGATAAGATAAGTGCACATTGACACCCACTGAACGAACACTCACACCAGCACACACACACACACACACCCTCCTATTAACATTAGTTAGGGTAACAGAATCCCATTCAACGAAGGTGTTAATAACAGCGATTTTCCTGGAGCTCACACACACACACACACACACACACAGAACTGCGCACACACACACACACACACACTATGTCTGTCAAGGGCTCATTAGTTGCTAAAACATGCTAATATGTTGTTGCTTTGAGTGAAAACTTTTCATTAAATCCAAGGCTGCTGTGTTTTTTTTCCTCTGGCTCTTCGCCTCTGGCATCGTCAACGCCACGCGGGCCGGTGCGCTACGGCGTCCCGCCGGTGGTCTCCGGGCACAAACGTGAGAACCCAGCTTCCTCTGCCCCTCCTCGTTATTGATTCTCCGATGATGATGAGGATGAGGATGATGATGAGGATGATGAGGATGATGATGGTGAAAGCCAGCTCCGCATCACAGTGCTCCAATTATAGTCGCTTTTGTGTAAAGGCGCTGCGCAAAGCCAGATCATTTGTATTTTATCATTGTGTCAAGCACATTAGTAGCCCTGCTTTTTCCAACCCATCCGCCGGCATCACTCTGGTGTGGGAAGAAAAAAAACAATAACAACAACCAAATGAAATCCTTTTCTCTTCACGAGCCGCACCAGGCGAGCATTAACAAGCGATTGATTTGAAATCAGGGGAAGAAGGGAAACAAACATTGCACAAACACGCCCCCCCCCCCCCCCCCCCCCCCCCCTTGTAATACCTCTGCAGCAAAACCAATATGACACCGTCTCCGAGCCCCCCCACCCCACCCCACACCCTCCACCCCCCCTCTGTGTCTTTGATATATGTGTACAAGCGGGATGTTAATATGCACTGTTTTGTTGAGATTAATGCGCACACACAAAGTAATTAACAATTAGCCCAGACGTTATTGTTTCATCACCCAAATTGCCAGATGGCAATAAATGCAGGCGTGCCAATCTAAATAGAGGAATTAGGCGCAAATTGATGCCGTCCCCGGGTTAATGTGTTACTGCGATGGGGGAGGGCCGAGCACCGGCCTGTCCAGGGCCGTGTCGGATACGTCGTACCCCGGGCAAGGCGCTTGGGGAGGGAGACGAAGGAGCAGGCCAATGTTTGTTAAATACCTCCACCACCTCCTCCTCCTCCTCCTCCTCCTCCTCCTCCTCCTCCTCCCTCCCCACTGCCAACCCAACACTGTGACCTGGCAAGCTAAATCTACCCCTGACACTGACAGCGGCAGCCATAGCTAGCTGACGCGTGGAGTGGCGGGAGGTGCCTTTTGATTCGACGCACGGCAGCGTGTGATGTGCCTCTTCGCGAAGAGAGGAAGCCAGAGAGAAGAGAAGAGGAAAGGATAAGGACAGAGGGAATAAAAAGTGTGGAGCCACTCATATATACTGTAGTGGTTTTATAGTAGGTTATGTATGTTGCACACACTCACCCACTCATTCAGAGTGAGCAAACATTTATTTTAGCAGCCATTTTGAACGGAAAGTAACACATGGCATGCAGGCCGGTTGACAGACAGACAGACACACACCAAGACAGACACACACCAAGACAGACAGACAGACAGACAGACAGACAGGGTGCGATTTGCCGGTGGGGATGGTGGGGACTTTTCCCCCCCCTTCTGGTTTACACGTCCTACCCTCTGCTGAATTATTTTTATCCTCGGTGGGGACAAAATTTATCCCACCACCACCCAAAGAATTTTCACCATTACATCGTAATTATTAACAACCAAAATACAAAGGGTCCGTGTTCATTTTGATTGTGCTGTGATTTTGATCTACCGGGAGCGAGTCAGAGGCGTTGCGCTCGCAGAAAGCAGTTTTATTTTGAAAACCAACCGGATTTTCTTGCGTTTCACAAGTCCAACTTCCTGTCTGCGTCATCCGCACCAAAACAAAAGCTTAAATCAAATGGAGAAAAAATGAAAAGAATCCAGAGCAGCATATCGTCATATTTTACAGGACCACAACAAAAAATTCAGAGAAAAAATATAACAGAAGATGAAACAAGATCTGACATTGCTGATCGGATGGTGGACAGCAGACATATTTCTGCAAATGCAGTTAAGTTCAAAATAGGCCTACCGCCTACGTTATGTAGCCTAAGTGTAAGGTTTATCTATACAAGAATCAACAGTTTTCATGTTTTAACACTGTTGTGTGGTAATTTTTCAGAATAAAATGTTTCTCAAAATTATCCCATCTGGTTTTTCAACAAATCGCACCCTGCATACATACATACATACATACATGGCTATCCGTTTGCAGCCTGTATTATTACACCGTGACTTTACCCAGCAGGAGCCAACTTTCAGCTGCCACAACGTGTGCGCATTTTTTAATAGAAAGCGACCTCTAGTTAGCCAAGAACCACAGGATAGCGATGACCTATCGACTGCAAACAGAGTTTTGTGTCGCTTTGGTTTTGAGGTGTTATTTCCTTGATATGAAACTGAAGTCAATCGTCAATCTGTGAGATGTTGTAGGCAATGAACCCACAACTGTTTCAGTAGTGTTTCTTTGTGGATCAACGTCATTTCCATTTTATTTGAACGAGTTCATGTTTTCATTTTCAAAAAGGCTATGAACACCCCGCAGAGATGTCGCTGCCGACTTCAACGGTCCGGGCGCAGAGGAAAAAAGAGCAACTAATCTGAAAAATAAAACTACGAAATGTCTGCCATTAACCAACTATTCCTGTGTGAATTATTCAAGGACGCAAACGCAATCTCAAAGAGAAATAATACAGGGAATCCGTTTACAAAAAATGAGTTTCTCTGTGCATCAATAGCTTTGAAAGTAAATGAAATATACAACCATCCGTTTTTGTTAAATTGTGTTGTGTTGCGCTCTGAAGAAGTATAATTGTGAGAGAGGAGGGAATAGAGGGACAGACATGAGAGCCAACAACGCAGACCAAAATACACCAGGGGCCCAACATCAGACCTGCAACACAGCGATGTGTGAAAAACTGTGTCAATCACGATGTACATGCATCACTGTGTGTGTGTGTGTGTGTGTGTGTGTGTGTGTGTGTGTGTGTGTGTGTGAGAGAGAGAGAAAGAGTGTCAGTGTGTGTGTGTGTGTGAGAGAGAGAGAGAGAGAGAGAGAGAGAGAGAGAGAGAGTGTCAGTGTGTGTGCTTGTGTATGTGTGTGTTTTCTTGGCATGAAAGAATTTCTTTTCAAAACGAAAGAAAACATTTAATCAGTCAACAAGATTGTTATTACATCACTAAGTATCGTTTATGGTTTTAAATGTTAGCAATAAAGCGAGAATGTGATGAATTGTGAATGAAGCCGCGGTTTGGTCTTTCTGGGCTCGCGCTAGAAATGTGTTGACTTCGAGCTTTACAAACACAGCAATACCAGCAGGCCTTTCATCAGCCTAGACTTTGAGCGAGGGCGAGAGAGAGCGAGAGCAAGCAAGAGAGAGAGAGAGAGTGGGAGGTGTGGGGGGTGGGGGGGGGGGGGGACTGGGGGGGATAAAAGGGAGACCCTTAGTGCATTTGACAACTCTTTTACCATGGCAGCAATCTAATCGAGGCCTATGACAGCCAGACAAAAATGCGCAATGATATATTTTAGTATTTCTTTGGGGGGAAAAAAGGAGTAATGATGTAGCAGTTATGCATACGCATACTGACTGTACTTACTTATGTATACCATGTGTGTGTAACATGACAATCATATGATACAGTATGAAGAAAGATTATCATATATATGGTTTAAATATTGCTAAAATTGGTCGATCTATCTGTCAGTCAAGCAAGCAGCATCTGGCAACGAGTACGGCCCTCTGCTCTTTCCTCCAGCAGCTTGAGAGCAAACAACCAGTTGCAGAGTCGAACAGCCAGCCATCCAGCTAGCTAGCCAGCCGGCCAGCCAGCAAGCCAGCTGTCCCCCATCAGACAGCATTAGAGGTGGGTGCGTAACTGGGCATGTCGGGGCTGCAGCCTACAGTATGTTTCCCTGTACCCCTCATTACAGAAAGTGGGAAGAAAAAGCCATTGGCAGAAGCAAAATAAGAAATAGTGGAAGGGGTGGTGGGGCCTCTGCCTGATAAAGTAATCTGGGACACAAATTAAAATTTCATCTCCTCACAAACAGCATCACAACGGCACATCGGAGTCGTCGCAGCGCAATAGCGCCATTTGTAAACGCGGACATGAATTATTAACGGGGGAGTTTTGCATAGCGTTGGGACTCATCTGGACAGCCTTTCCTCGCTGTTGATGGTGGGGTACCAACATCCCAGGTTATGATTGAAATAATGACGGACTAGAGGACACCTTGTGGTGTCCTCTAGCCCCCCCCACACACAAACAAAGTTTCTACATTTACCACAGAGCAATTGCATTTTTACAGATTATTTTCGGGGACCGGGAAAGCGCTGAAGATAAGCAAAATACACAAACAGACAAATAAACAAATGAAAACAACAAAAAAAACACTGAACGCCAAAAACTACAATAATCTCTGAGTGAAATAACTGTCATTTTCTGATATCTTGATTTTCTTTGTTTTATTTCTGTCAACAGAAAAACAACACAGGCTCGCGAAACTTTAAATCGTTAAACTTCAGCACTCCGTCATTATGGAGAGGCAACATACGGCTGCAGTTAGAAATTGTGCCGCCTCTGCATTTCCACCTATATCGCCTTGTGTATAGGAACTGCCAACAAAGAGACGATCCAAACCATATGTCGTCATTTCGATGTCATATAATTTACAGATTGGCGCGTGGGGGGGGGGGGGGGGGGGGGGGCACTTTATTTTGTATTTTTAATTTCAGGATGCAAACCCTACTGCAAATCAGCATCCACGCATTTATATTCATCGGGAATACCGTGTTTCCATGTCATACTACAGGCAGGATTGCACGAAGTGTGATTAGATTGAGGTGGGTGAGGGAACAGGGGCTTTTAAAATACAGGAGAATGTGTTTTTTTTCTTTTCTTTCTGCTGAATGTGCCTACCTCTTCATAAGAACAATGATGAATGGATGTGGTAGCTTTCATGAGCAACCATTGTCAAAGTCTCTGGCTCTACGTCTCAGTTCTCATAAAAGCATTTAAAGCACAGCAATTTTATGAACTGGCAAAAGGAAAAAGTA
The DNA here is from genome assembly GCA_030340625.1 of Merluccius polli. Taxonomy (NCBI): domain Eukaryota; kingdom Metazoa; phylum Chordata; class Actinopteri; order Gadiformes; family Merlucciidae; genus Merluccius; species Merluccius polli. The sequence goes on from JAOPHQ010005431.1 coordinate 167,588, forward strand.
AGCATCTTCTGTGTTATTATGAAGGACAAAATGTGGTGTCATAAACGAAATTCCCCAGTCAGGTTAAATCCATTACGGACAAGTGAGAAGAATTTCAAATAGGCCCTTTTCATCTCACTTTATTACTGCGGCATATATCAGATGGAAATGCACGCATGAATATTTAAATGATTCACACGAGGTGGTCATTAAATCCGTGTGTTGTTGTTGTTTGTTTAGATGGAGATTTGTGGCCTAACAGCAGACTGCGCTTCAGAATGTAATTGTGCGTACGTAACCTCAACCGCCAAGTCTAACCAAAGTGAAACATGCTTCTTTTTTGGCGCGCGCAGTTTGACTGTCATTGTGGCCATACATCGTTTCACTTCCCTAAATAACTCACCGCTATTGATTTCATGGTGATTAAAAATACAAGCAGATTGGCAGTTAAGTTGGGTGCTAGTAGACGAAGAAAAAGCCAATGTGCATTGCTTTTGTTGTTGCTGCTGTTGGCACCTCCCGAGTATTAAGTGCAATAAAACTAGATTGCTCCAGAGCCACCGAAGGAGCCAACCAGGGGCCATAGGTCCGGTTCATGGCCGAGGAGGACGAGATGGACGAGGAGGAGGGGAAGAAAAATAAGCAATTTATCCGGGAGGAGGACGCTCACCCCCAAGACCTCCCTTGGCATCCGCCGAGAGGACAGACACGACCTGCTCCTGCACACAATGGCGTGTGCGTGTCAGCGTGTTGCCGTAAAAACGCATCTGACAATATTGCAGCTGTAGTTCACCCCCAAATATAGCACTGTCTCAGTCCGTCAACGGGACATGGGAGCCATTATCGAGTGGCTTTAGCACTGGAGCGCTGCTGCGTCCTCGGTGGCGGTGGGGTGGGGGGGGGGTCTAGAGCTAGTGACCTCATGTCCTGTGTGTCTCCACTTGTCTGATCCTAATGAAAAAATCATATGGACATGTTTCACGTACATAGTGTGTAGTGTGTGTGTGTGTGTGTGTGTGTGTGTGTGTGTGTGTGTACGTGTATGTGACTGTGTGTGTGTGTGTGTGGAGCGTGTATGCGTGTACTATGTATATCTGAATGTGGTGCGCGTGTGCATGTGCTGATGAGTATGCTTTGCTCCATCTGTGCGTTGGGTTCTCGGCGCGTGGCGTGACACCGGGGGGGGGGGGGGGTGTCGGGCTCGGGTGAAGCGTCACATCTCAGACAGCAAGCAGAGGGTCAGAGGAGCCCATGGGGGCCCCTCGTGGCCCCCCCCCCCGGTGGTCGTACCGGACAAGGCTGCCCCCGTAGGATGACGTCTACACCCGGTACCCGTCCGAAGGGTTTGGTTGACGACAGCACACCTACTCACCCTCTCCTCAAAGTGACTCATGAGCCAATCGCCATCTAGCGCGGCGGCGGCGGCCCGCTCTCAGCGAGGTTGTGCGGTTTGGAGGTCCGTGTGCGCTACTCATGTGCTCCTTGTTAGCCAACCGGAGGCGCTGGCACATACGCATGGCTTCCTTGGTAAGTCCTGCGGCCCCCCCGGGGGGGGGGGGGGGGGGGGATGACAGGGATGGTGGTCATGCTCCCGGGGGCTAATTGCTACAAAAAAAACAACCTCAGACCAGTGGAGTGTCGTTGCACTAATTAGCTGACCTGTCGCTAGTCACACGCACAGCTGTCTGGATGGCCCCCTGGGTGGGCAGGGCGGGAGGGTGCGGAGGGGTGAGGAAAGCCGCCGGCAGTAAACACATAAACACCGGCGATGAACACATCCGAACCCTCGCCGGTTGTCACGGTTACCCTAAAGAGACGGTTGACGCGCCACCGCGCTATGCTGTTGGTCTGAGGGGGGGGGGGGGGGGGGGCTAGCGTGCTTTTACACAAATAGACACACTTGTGTGTGTGTGTGTGTGTGTATGTGTGTGTGTTTTTAGTCCATGTTAAGGTGAGATAAACTTCTGTTGATTTCCATAGTACGTACAACAGAAAATATGTTATTGAAGAAACAAACAAACGGCACATAAGGTCAGGTCATACGGGAAGCGCCTGAGAGGATTGTGCAGAATGGTTATGACGAATAGTCGGTTGGGTGGGGGGGGGGGGGGGGGGGTCCACTCTCCGACAAAACACAAAAAGCATGTTAGCATGACTTGCCCACCTCCCCCTCCAGCCGCATCCCCCGTGTACCAACATGAGATGAATTGACATTGAAGGAAGAAGACAAGAGCTAAGTCACGGTGGATCGGCTGCCCGTCCTCCTCCTCCTCCTCCTCCTCCTCCTCCTCCTCCTCCTCCTCCTCCTCCTCCTCCTCCTCCTCCTCCATCTGTCTGCCTGAAAACACACAACCCACCCAGGCAAGATGGGAGATCCCTGGGTCTTGTATCTGGTTCAAGGTCCGCTGCCGTTGATGACAGTTGACGACGTTCCAGCAGAGAGAGAGAGAGAGAGAGAGAGAGAGAGAGAGAGAGAGAGAGAGAGAGAGAGAGAGAGAAAGAGAACGAGAGAGAGAGAGAGAGGGGTAAGGGAGGGAACAGTTGGTTTTGTGGATAAACGCCTATTTACATTTTTGGTACTGAAGGACAAACATAAGGAGCCACTAGATATTTCCATGACTAACTAGTTTTGGGTCATTTTACAAAGCACACAAATGCTCTTTGCGCCACCACTTTATATATTCTGTTCAAACAGTGTTAGATGAAGACTGATAGTACTGCTAAGATACGCCAGAATATATCGATTTTTGTCTTTAGTATTTTGAAGTTAGTATTTTGAGAAAATTATTTTAAAATAATTGGAGATGTTTTGCAGTGGCAGACGCTAAATCAAGAGCTATTGATTGGACACAAGTCTGCTTCTTCTGTTGGGTCTTTACACCCCGGCTCTAAATGATGCATTGTAATGGCCGCTACAGAGAATGTTGTGCTACTGCATTATGCTTGAGTGATATAATTTATTTCATTTCAGGGAGAGAAAAAAGGAGAAATCAATACGACTTAGTTGCCAGCAAAGCCCAATAATTAATTCTCAAGGTTTAGATAAAATATCTTGTTAATGAGGAAAAAAAGATGGAAAAAAAAAATCCATCACACACAAGTCTCACCTATTGCCGCTTTAATGGGGATATAATCAAAATGCAGAAATCTATTATACTGTCGACCCATTTAAAAGTTAGATTTTTGACATTTTTATTTAAAATGTTTTAATGAAAAAGTCAAGCAATTTAAGCTTAGTTTCAGATGATATATCTTAACCGTTGAATTTTACAAGCTAATTCGGTCTTCGTGGGCAGCCCTAGTATAAAACATCTGACAGTTCTTCGAAGTAAAATCATGCAAATGGTGGCTTTTGATATAGATAGTGAGTAGAAAAGCACAGGGTTGAAGGAGGTGCGGTACTCCAGTAAAACCAAAGGAAATGGATTCACACTGAGGGTCGTGCCTTTGGGGATTCATCTCAGTTGAAAGGAAGGCTTGTAGTTCTTCCGTAAGAGTTCATTTTGGGAAATAAGGAGGCATAATCATAATAATAATAATATCTGATACTTATATAGCACTTTCAAGAACTCATAGTCGCTTTACACTATACACTATACACTAAGGGGCGGCGATAGGGAGACAGCCGACAAACATAACACAGACACACAAGGATGGAGAGTGTGGGGGGGGGGGGGGGTAGAGATGGGTCTTGAGGCGGGATTGGAAGACATGAGGGACTCTGAGTCCCTAATGTCCTGGGGCAGGCAGTTCCAGAACCTGGGTTAGCTGCCCTAGAGACGGCCTTGTCCCCAAAACTGCAAAGGTTGGACTTGGGGGTGGAGAGCAGGCCAGCAGAGGTGGACCTGAGGGGCTGAGAGGGCTGCTAGGGGGAGAGGAGGTCCGAGAGGTACGGGGGGCGGGGGCTCTTCTCCGGTGTGAATGTAACTCACATAGACTGTATCTAGACTGACTTTTGATATGCGTACTTTGAAAAAAATGTACAAAAAAAAGTACATGAGTACTACACGAGATTTGGACCATGTATTCAATTCAAGTTTTTCGGTATTTCTTGCATCCCTAGTTAAAAAGACTTTTCCACTCCTCTTGGAGTGAACCCTAGCTGAACATGTATTGCAAATAGTAATCGTGCTGTCGTCCTCTGTGACTGAGAAAAACGTCCAAACCGGCGATCGCAACTTGCAATGTGCTCAGCTGCAAAAGTTTGACGTCATGAGCGCGACAACAGTGTGCAGCACTTGTAAAGCCCTATGGTTAAGCCAATGGAAGCAATATCGGCTTCCAATTATCGGCTCTATATTTGAATTCTCGGAATAATACATAATAGTAATAATACAAATTTCCCATTGCCAGACGATAATTTACGGACCCGATATTTATCGTCCATCCCTAGACGGTTTCATCTTAGGGTTCTGGTGGTGCCCAGACCTCTTGCTCTCATGGCTGTATGCTTATTCCGTGTCACCATGTTGAAAAAAAATGTAAAATGTAAATGTGTTTTCATGTTTTGTTAAATAACAAAACATGAAAACTTCCACTGAAAACATAAGTTAAAAAGTTAGTTGCCTTTTTCCAGGTTATAGGACTACAACTTTCACGATAGTGATGAAATATTGATGTAGGTTCACTGAAAATGTTCCCTACTCCGATGTATTGGATCGGAGCAAAATATCAACCTTGCTAGCGGGAGTGTATAGTAAAAATGCTCGTCGGCAAAACACAGGATCATTCCATTCGGGCTATAGGCGGCGCTGAATGTCTGATTTTATATATAGTTTATTTCTCCCAATAAATCATGATATATAGCCTATTTTTGTATAAATATCAAGTGCAAAACACACTGCCGCCGCAGCGTCGCAACGCGTCTATGACACAAGTGCCGCCCCGCCACAAGCGTCAACAGGAATATAGTCGTCTCCGGAGCAGAAGAAAAACAAAAGAAAAGAAAAGCGCGCCTTTTCGGCGGCACTTGACGCGCGGCGACGATGTGAAATAGGACAGTGGCATGAAGTGTAGCGGAGCGGTCTGTTTTGGACACCGCCAATGTCGCAAATGAGAATATGGATCAATGAGCAAAACATTTTTAAAAAAAACATGATTCGACGATTAGTCGACTATAGGCAAGACTTGACGAATCAGATTCGACTATGTAAATTCTTAGTCGGGGACACCCCTAGTGTGTGTATGTACATGTATGTCCATGTTTGTCTGTCTGTGTGTCCCCTTCTGTGCCACCTTTTTTGTTTGTATGCTAATTTGATGTCTCCCATACATTCAAAGCCGTGTGTCTTAATTGGAACTGAAGTGGGTCGTGTTTCCAACGAGAGCACTCACACCGGCGCCGCCATACAGGCTCAAAAACGCATGGCACGCATCGCTGCTTCATTTATTGCGACCCATTATATAGAACAATACCTTACATTGAGTCTTCTGACGTGTTGTTGTCCATCCTGCAACGCCACGCTCAGTGGCCCGTCTGGTGTGTGATCCGCGCGACATCGAGAGGGTGCTTTCACCCCTGACCTGTTTGGTCCGGTTTTAATGGACCACTGGAGTGTTTGTTTGGGGCGGTGTGAACAGGGCGGACCAAACCAACTAACCCTGGTCCACTTGAAAACGGGCGTCCCGGGTCCCCTTCCAAGTGAACTCTGGTTCGGTTCGCTTTAGGTATGAATGTGATCCGACGCAGTTATAGGAAGCAAACCGAATAGCAATGCATTGTGGGTTGAATGTACACTTTTGCCGCAAACTGGAAATACTAAACATATTCAGCCAGGTAGACCTATACGTGAACCTTTCCTATAAATTAAAAATGAGTCGCGGTGCAATCACGAGGTGAAAGCACTCATCGAAATATGGTCGGACAAATATGGACAACTATATAAAGCAATTGCTTGTAGTCAATCACACAATGACATTTTTAAATTATTCAGTGACGAAAGGCTTGAAATGGGGTTATTTTACATTTCTAGGAACGCAAAAGCAAAATGAAAAAACCCAAACCGCAGAAAGTTGTTGTTGTTGTTGCTACATTATTATTGTCCACAACAAGGAAGCATTGTAAGTTTCCCTCTGATTTTCTGTCCATTGGAGGGGCAAGCCCGTTCGATAGCGTGACATGTGTTTGCATTGTTTGGTTCGCTTCACAAAGTCCTGTGTGTACGCTAACCGGACCAAATAAAATTGCAACGAAATGTCAACTTCACCCCTGAATCGGACCGAGTCTGAATCGGACCGAGTCTACCGAACTATAGGTGCGAAAACGCCCTGAAGCTCTGCCGTAACCAGACACGCCAAGAGTGGATCCGAAGCCACTGACTTCCTCCACACAGCACCTACGTGGTATTGTACTTTTGCTTTTCGAAGCATTATTCGAGTAAAACATGCGTTTTAACCAATGTAACCATTTCAAAAATGTAATAGGAAAAAAATGACGACGTCAACTAAATGTCCGCCCTGTTTTGAAAAGTTACATGGTGGTGCAGCGCCACTATTGTATTATTTATGGAAACCCTGGCTCTCTCTTTCTGGCTCTCTCTTTTTGTCTGTCTGTCTGTCTGTCTGTCTCTGTCTCTGTCTCTCTCTCTCAAATATCGCTTACTTCCCCTGTCATTTTCGGTTTTGATATTCCGCAATGTGATATTGCAATATCGGTATTGAGTCAATATACATTGTGCACAACTAGTGTCTATCTGTCTGTCTGTGTGAGAGAGAGAGAGAGAGAGAGAGAGAGAGAGAGAGAGAGAGAGAGAGAGAGAGAGAGAGAGAATGTGTGTGTCAATATGGGTGTGTATGAAGCCCTTTGAGAATATAACTGTGATTAAGGGCTCTACAAAATAAAATTGACTTGACATGTGTGTGTGTGTGTGTGACTGTCCATCCATGTTTGTGTGTCCATGTGTCTGTGTGTGTGTCGTGTGCGTGTCAATATGCATGTGTGTCTGTGCAAGGATGAGCTGTCGGGGTGTGAGAGTGTCGAGAAGCTGTAGGGGGTCAGGGTGGGGTGGGGCGACGGGGACAGAACAAGAGAGCGCGAGAGCGAGAGAGAGAGAGAGGGGCATGGAGGTCAGACTTGACGGGAACCCGATTAATCCGCTCGTCCAGACAGAGAGCTGAGCTGAGCCGTGCGGCGGGGTCCTCACCCGACCCCGGATCACACAGTGGAAAAAAATAGATTCATCAAGGAAACGGGTGAGAAAACCCGGATAATACCGGACAACGCACTTACCACCGCACTGGACATACACATACGTTAATACTCAGGAATTAAAGTTGAATATAGCAACGTCAATACTGTCTCTGGAAGGGGGTTTAGGGTGTAGCGTAGGACGGTGTCGTGGCTAGAGGGTGTTCGACTCGCAAGCCGAAAGGCGCCGGGTTCGAGCCCCAATGTCCGAAGTCCCTACCTGTTCCTTAATGGCATTGGTCTGAATTCACTGTCAATTTGGATGAAATCTAGTATCTAGTAGCTAATAGTAGTAGTAATGATAGAGTAAATAGTAGCATATTATATACATTCTCAAAGATGTCTAGCATGGTGTGACTATTTCATGTGACCAAATATCGATAGGTTAAATATCTCTGAATGAGTTTTTCCCTATTTGGGTGTTGGTATACAGAACACTATCAACTGAATGCATTCCTTATATTGTGAACTGCATTGCAAAAAGCCACTGCACCATACTGTTGTGGTGTTTGTTGCATAATGAAGACAACAATTAATAATGCTATGCGTGGGTCTTGACAGATATTGCATACACAGGATGCCGTATGTCTCACACTACTGAATTTTCTACACAGATTCCAGCGCACACACACACAGTAGAGGAGGGCATATATATATATAAATAAATAAATAAATAAATTTAAAAAGAGAGAGAGAGAGAGAGAGAGAGAGAGAGAGAGAGAGAGAGAGAGAGAGAGAGAGAGAGAGAGAGAAATATTGCTTTGGGCCCTACAAATGACCTAGATAGTAGAATATGAATTTCTTTTTACCTTTACTGCAGTATCTAAAGGCACATGACTTTCCATATCCATAGCGCAGCCATTGAACTAGAGCGGATATAATTATAATAATATAACATATATTTTTGTAGCTTTTTACATTTTTTATATTTTAACAGCCCGCAGGTAACTCATCATTCCTCATTCTACACTCACACGTAGGCTACTGTATGTATTTAAAGAGAGAGATGGAGAGAGAGCTAGAGAGAGAGAGCTAGAGAGAGAGCGGAAACAGAAAAAATAACACCTCCATGTTCCTCATGCTGGTAAACTGTTCTGCCCTAAACATGTATATTTCATTTCACTGATAAGAAACCAGAGCCAGAGCTCTGCCATCACGCCTGGCACAGGTTAGCCGCTCTGCTTCGCGGGCCCCGGGAATTGTAACATGTCCCCTCCTTGCGCTCATGCTGGGGTTTTGTGGGTCTAAAGCGAAGCCTGTGCAACTATTGATTAATCTGAAAGGTTTTTCTATTTATTTTTTATTTTTTTCCTCTTGCCTCCTAACAACACAAAGTGGCTGATCTGAATTCTGTCGCCGCAGCCACAGCTGCTTCTTGCAGCAGTTTCTCGCTGGGTGCAGAAGGAGAGAAGATGAAATGGCGGAGGGGGAGAGGAGAGAGGAGAAAATAGAAACGCTACAGGCGGAGAAGGGAGGTACAAAGGAAGGAAGGAAGGAAGGAAGGAAGGAAGGAAGGAAGGAAGGAAGGAAGGAAGGACGGAAGGACGGAAGGACGGACGGGTGTCGTTTTAATAAAGGCAAAATAATAGAGAAGGAGAGATGGAGTGAAATCCTGGCAGGTGGAAGGGAAATGTACTGGAAAATTATTCTGAACACTTTCCAAAAGGGGGGAGGGGGGGGGAGAAGAGAGAGAGAGAGAGAGAGAGAGAGAGAGAGAGAGAGAGAGAGGCTTTTAATTGTAAAATTGAAGGTCAAGAAATAGAGACCGGACCTGTCCCAGGCGACTTCAATATGACTCAAAGCAATAAGCACCATCATTTGATATTTACAAAACAAAAAAAACCCATCAAGACCAAAACAAAGTCCATATGGATGTTGGGCTACTGAACGTGTCACTAAAACCCTTCCCCTGCAACGCCAGGGACACAGAGGTTCCCAGCGCTGTGTGGTCGTCAGAGTGGAGATCTCCTCTCAAATCAACTGAGAGGTTGTGCCCTCACACCGGGCTCATGTTGAATGACAATGTCCCACCTATTTCCTAAATTGTTAAATCAACTACCGCCCCAAATGATCTGCGTGAGCACATACGAAAAACAGGCGATGTGATATCCAGAACTATTTTCTCCGGGTCGAAATCACTCGTTAACCATATCCTCACACCTTTGGATACATGCATATGGCTTTTTATTAACTATATATATATATATATATATATATATATATATATACTGTATATATATACTAGCAGGCTGTATTAGTATCCCCTCGAAAATGAATCCAAAGGTATCAATTTGACACCAATAGATGATGGAAAAACGTCCTTTGAATGGATCTTTTAGTGATCCTGATCGAGGGTCACTATTATTGGTATTTTTATTTATCTTAGACAATTTGCACTGTACCTGCAACTTGTTAGCACTGTTTAGGAAGCCTGAAACTTAAGCATTTCATTGCCATTCAGGACTGCTGCTCATTGTTCTAAGTAATGTGCACGTGACAATAAATGTGAACCTGAAACTAGTCCTACAGCTGAACAGTATAGGCACGCATCCTTACAGCCTCGGCTGCGTGACATTGTGTTGGGCCTCTACATGCACAGCTTAATGTCTCTATGCCAGTACAGCCCTCCTCCATTGATCTCTTAAACCAATAGGTCACACTGTGAAAATTAATCACTGGAAAGGTTTACTATGCCTATCATCATTATCCCATTAATAATAAACAAACAGTCCAACATACACACACACA
>JAOPHQ010005431.1:182500-207500 GCA_030340625.1 Merluccius polli
GTTCTCAATGCTTCGTTTTACATGTAGGGACCCTCATTATGCTGCCGTGGAAGTGTGGTGCGATTTTGAGCCTTGTTAGTGGTATAGAATTGCGATTTATTTTACATGAATATCTGCCCCCACAGCGTTATAAGCTAATTAGCGGTTTTCGAGAACTTTGGTTCCATTCGACTAAAATGAAAACTGATCCCAGAGAATGGTCCAACTCTGTGGACATGTGTTATGATCATATGGTCTCATTTTGCGCCGGAATTGTAATTTAAGTTTCCAACTGTATTTTCATCATACTATACAACTAAGCAATATTACAGGGTGTGCGTTACCGTCATTATCGGAACAACAGTGACGCGGTTCTGCCAGCAATCATCACTGCAGACCCTCAAGTGCAATACTGCGATTATCCCACAGTTACCAACAAAATAAAACATCTAATCAAAGTTTAATCATATTGTGGGGCAATTCGCTCTCAAAATAAAATCCTATTTTTTTAGTTGTATCTCAGTGTCACTGGAAATACAGGGTCTGCCTAACACCCGGAAAATAATCAGTCAGGTCCATAGACTCCTCTTGCAACACAAACGGTAGTTTAGATGAGGTATTTTTCATGTGCGCATGGCTAACTGTCATGTTTATTTGATCATGCTCTAAAGGTCTTCTTGACCAATCAGGTTGCTTGGTCATGACCTACCTATTGTATTAATTGCAGTTATTAGCTTTGATGTGTAATAGTTATTAATACAAACAGGTTAACAAAACATACGGTGATCATCTGGTTCGTCATCACAAGCGGCCATAATGCCAGAATTACTAATACTAATTATTATTCAGGCCATATTAATTCTGAAGAAGAGGCAGGAGCAGCAGCTGCTCCAATATGTTAACCTTGATGTTGCAATCACAGGTTGATGTCAGACCCCGACTCCCGCACATACACACACACACCACCCACAAAGACCCACCACCCTACACCACCACCCCCCACCATGTATTTACATTATCTGCTGTGCTGCCCGCTCTTCATGTCTCTCTCTCATTACATTTTCCTCTTGCTTTCTTACTTTCTTTCTTACTTTCCATCTCTATCTCTCTCTCTGTCTCTCTCTCTCTCCATCTCAATCATTATTTTCGACTGGACTTATGTTCCTCATCAGCTGCTTTTGTAGGGTTTTTGTCTCTTTGTCCCAGGTGAGTGCTGGGGTCCGCCTTCTTTTAAAAAGTTCCCATCAGTGAGACTTTCACTGCTTCCAATCACAAACACACACACGCACGCATGCACGCGCACACACACACACGCAAAAAAAGAAGACTATAAAGGCTGCGATGGAGAGTATCTGTTGCCATAGGTAACCGTCTTCTATAAGTTCCCCACCACTGCTTCTCAGCACAGCCCATCCGCTCCATATGTTTATAATAACAACAAAAATACAACGGCGGTCCAAAGGAAAGATGTGCGCAGCGTGCGCTACAAGCTTTGATGATGATGTCAGGAATTCCTTCTTGTGTACCGGCAACAGTTGGCGGTGTTGCAAATGATACGAGGTACGGCAGACATGGGTCTAACGTACGTGAAGAGCAGCGGCGTTGACGCTGCCCCAAGCAAGCCCTAATCGTGACCCGGGCAAGACAGCGAATTCTTGAATGACCTTAAAAAGGAAACCAAACCCTAACCACACTTTTGCATGAGAGGACCCCCTCTCTAGGTTCAACACATTGCCATTATCGCATGTATGAGCTCTTGACATGGCTGATATGGTGACCTGGTCACCTGCTGACGAGGCGCTGATTGGACACACGTGTGCTCAGCAATATTGAAACTGAATTGAAGGGCCGTTTGCAGCACTGCACCCCCAGAATGAAAAAAACAAAACAGAAAGCATTTGTATTTTAATTTTTTGTGTCCATAAACTTTGTTCTCTGACAGCATGCAACCTAAAAAACACGAATCTCCCTCACTGATCCAATACATTTGAATTGTGTTATAGTGCATATCAAAGCGTAACAAAAAAAAAGAGCACAATTTTATTCATCTTCCTTAATCTTACTTACGAATATGTTTTCAGCTGCCTTGTGAGTATGTTTCCAGCTCACTTGCCAACAGGTTTTTTTTTTTTTTTAGGCTAAACTTTGAGGGGGCAAAAAAAAAAGAGCAACCCTTTTAATGGAGCCAACACCAGTCCTTACTGGTAGACAGATCACGGTGAATGGGTTGATGCTGCAAATTGCTGTGAATACAATTTTCTCGACTGCACTAACACAATTTTTCCCCCTCTCACACTCGGTCTATTAAAAACTGCTAACCTCGCGCTCGTACCCACACCTGATCCCCCACCTCTCCTAGAAACTCACCCCGGACAGAAATACTTCCTCCCCATGCCTGGCCTTTCCTCCATATACTGTGTGTATATATATATATATATATATATATATATATATATATATACACACACACATACACACACACACACACAGGATAAAGGTATTTCTGGTGCGCAGTCAGGTAGACTGTGTGACGGCAATGTCGTGGCGTTGTGTCCTGACACCCTTGGCTGTCAGCGGATGTGTGCGCAATGAGAGGGGGGGGGGGGGGGACCCCGGTGGTGCGTGCGTGCGCGTGTGTTTGTGCGTGCGTGTGTGTTTGTGTGTGGGGGGTGGGGGGGGTGGGTGGGGTCTGCTCGGCCCACACATGATGTGTCATCGCCTCATGAGCAGTGACACCTGTACCCTGGGTCCCCAGCGCCGGGGTTGGGTTTCATCTGACTACCTTCACAGCCTGACTGACGTGTGTTTAGCTGCATGTTCTGTTTACATTACAATACACAAGTAGCTGCTGCGGCGGCGGCCGCTGCTGCTGCATACAGCCACACACACACAACTGCCAGTCTTGTGTGCGCGTGTCAGAGAGAGAGAGAGAGAGAGAGAGAGAGAGAGAGAGAATATGTGTGTGACTCACACAGTGGAGGAAAAGTTTAACATATTTATTTTTCTGGTGAAACTTTTTCTTTTTTTCTTTCGCAGTTTGATGCGGCAGCAGAGTTGCAGAATTACTGCAAGTTATGCATGTAGAATCCATATGCAGTGCCTCTACCCTGGGTGTGCGTGAGACTAGAGAGCAAAGAGGGGGAAGCAATAAAGTGTGATGTAAATGTGTGTGTGTGTGTGTGTGTGTGTGTGTGTGAAGGAAGGGAGGGAAAGGAATGGGTGTGGGGTGGGGTGTGTGTGTGTGTGTGTGTGTCTGTGTGTGTGGGGCGGGCGGGGGGGGGCGGTGGGTCGTACAGCAATATTGAGCAAACTGTAAATCGAATTTTGCCCTCCTTCACCTGAAGAAAAAAAAGTTCAAAGGGGGACACATAGGCCTACCCCTGTTCTCCTGCGAGGAGTGAAATTATTCCATCATATAGCGAAGGATCGCTCACAGATCTGCGGGTATCAGCGCTGTCCAAATTTACACCCAATGAAGAAGAATGCCTTCATGTGGCGTTTACCACCGAGTTCACTTCTGCACACTGGAGAAGCTGGGGTATGGGGGTTGGGGGGGGGGGGGGGGGGGGGGGGGGGGGGGGGGGGGGGGTTCTGTGGTAAAATGGCTTTGTTTGTTTGTTGCGGATATTGTTTGTTTCCCTCTTGCTATCTGCATACAAAACAGGTGATTTGCCACCGAGACTCGGTGATGCTAATTTCATTCAAATCTATATTATGGTGGGGGTGGGGGGGGGTGGTGAGCCTGAAAGCTTAGCGAACTGTTACGAAATAGTTAAACACTGTGAAAACAGACATTTTCTTCCCCGCCGCCGTACACACGCACACACACACGCGCGAAAAACAACCTTATCGTTATCGCTGTTACACCAAAATAATGTTATTTAATGCTCTTCTGCTTGGCTGGATCCTACAACCAGAGAAAATGCTCTCAATCGACAATTTATTCCACAATCTAGCATGTGTACCCAATATATATATATATATATATATATATATATATATATATATATATATATATATATATATATATATATATTATGTTGACAAGACTGGTGGATCATGAATAATATGGACTAACATGTGATACATTATACATGCTGTCAATAGCACATACATAACACATATCTCCTGTTCTACTATACACTGTAACTGTAAGTACACATGAAAAAATAATTGTATACCGCCTGGAGATGAACTCAACCTAATTAAGCACGCTTTTAAATTAAAAACAAATCCACAACCACCCTTAGAAAATATTGCTGATCAATATGGACGACGACGCGATTTAACCTTTCGGGGGAAATTGATACTCGGACTGGAAGTGAATCTGTCAAGCGCGTACACCGTGGAATTGCCATCATTCCTTCAGACAGCTTTTACATCTCTTTTTTTTTTTACAAAGTTTAATTAGGCTAACAAACTACATACATGATATTGGCCTGTTTGGAAGCATACTAATGTGTTTCTGACTCTGGGACCGGATTGAGGAGCGAGGAGAGATGGCTTCTCTTGCCGAGTCAAGGCGAAGGTGACAGTGGATCAAAGATGTCTGGGAGGTCAAAGTGCGCAGCTGGTGAGGGTCTGGTGGTAGGGGGGGGGGGGGGTCACAGAGACGGCACCCGCACTTCCCGTGGGATCACACAAGTCTGGGGGGGGGGGGGGGGGGGGTCACAGAGACGAATGTGCGTGACGCAGAGACACAGAGATGAGCACACACACCGGAAAAATGTGTGATTCATCGTCACAGAGTATGCATACACACGCACACGCACTTACAAACACACAAACACACACGCCGTAATCACGCATGGCACAGACCTCACCTCGGTGTTCACGTGCAGGTAAAGACTAAATGTCGAGATCAAGAAAACAAGGATGTCGCCGCTTGCATCGGAGCTCGGCTGATCATCCTTAACTACATAGCTCAAGGGTTCAAATTCGGTGGAGGAAAAACAGCACACTTTCATCATCGCAAGTCTAGTCTGCTCTGCTGTGCCGCGGTGCTTCGCTCAGCTCGCCGCCTATTGCAAGGCTACAAATTAGCTCGGCAGAACATGATAAAGGATGTCTCCTATCCCACGCTAATAGTGACAAATGAGCCTTGGACGATCGCGTACAACATGTTTGGACAGGCGCAGGCCGCTCATTTCGGAAAATGATTATATAGCTTTTTTTTTCTCCTCGTCATCTTCCCCTGCTACCAATTGAAGATACAATTTCGTACAGACAACATTGAGGCCTCGACCCATGACTTTCTTGTCATCTCCCTGGTCACTAATTGCAACTGGTTCCGAGTCACCGCCTCTCCCCTCTTGTCAGGGACGTTATTGTGAACGTTATCGGTCTATGCAGAGTGAATTGTTGATGCAGTCAACATAGGGGAGCTAAATATAAAATATCTTCCTTTATGCTAATGGTTACCACTGAATAATTCAAGCGTGGATGAGAATGAAAGTGGGGAAAAGAGGGGACCTGTCGAGCTCCACCGCCACACGTGTCAGGGCAGGGGAGCTAATTTGCCGTCAAGACGGTACGCCATTTTTTTTTTTTTCATTTCCCCCCGCCGTGTACAATATTCAGCTGTGAAGATTAGTAAATATTTTGTCTGTCTTTTGCTTTCTCTCTGTAGACTGTAAATAGTCTGAGAAAGGGGCAGGTTGAAAGAGGGCTGAACGGCGTGTTTGGGCCCGTGGGTGGGGTAGAGGAGGCTTGGGTGGGGTTGGTGGGTTTGACTGGGTCTATAAGGAGGGGGCTGACAGGCGGGGGGGGGGATTTGTCTTGAAGGGGGGGGGAAAAAAGGGTAGCGGTGATTCCTCGCTGGTTCGTTCTGTGCTTTTTGTCATGCGTGTTCTCTAGAGGGAGGCAGAGACTTTCAGACTGGTGTGGGTGGAGGTGGGTGGTGGTGGTGGTGGGGGGGGGGGGTTGTCAGAGTTGGGGTGATCCTCCCCCCCCCCCCCCCCCCCCCCCCCCTCCACACACACACACACACACACACTGCCTCCACTCATCGCTCAGGCCACAGGGTCCAGCGCGGGTGCAGTGGGGTCACGTCAGGAGCCAAAGGAAGTGACAGGGGAGCGGTGGCAAATTGGCGTATACTGTTCTTTTCCTGGACCGGCTTCCCTGCATTCTCCTCCCCTCCCGCTCTCCACCACCCCACCCCATGTCCCCCCCCCCCCCCCCTCCTCCTCCTCCTCCTCCTCCTCCTCCTCCTCCTATCCTCTCCCCTCATCCCATCCTCCTCCTCCTCCCCCTCCCCTCCACTGCTCATCCTTCTCCACTTCCAATTCTTCCTTCTTGCCACGCTCTCTCCTGCCTCACTTTCAACGTTGACTCCTCTCCGCCTCCTCCACCTCCTTCTCCACTTCCCTTTCTTCCTTCTCCCACGCTCGCTCCTGCTTCACTTGCAACAGTCACTCCTCTCCTCTTTCTTCTCCTCGTCTTTCACCTCCTTCTCCACTCCCCCCCCCCCCCCACACACACACTTTCTCCATTTCAATGTTCACTCCCCTCCTATTCCTCTTCCTCCTCCTCCTCCTCCTCCTCCTCCTCCTCCTCCTTTTGTCCCACTCCTCCTCCTCCTCTTCCAAACTGTGAGATGAGTGCCAAGCGCTGCACACAAATGTGTCTCCTCCTGAAATAATTACGTTCCATGACACATATATCCTTTTGTGAACATAACCACGGATAGACTTCGTCATACGCATTGCACACCTATCCACCCACATCCACACCCACCACACACTCACACACACCCACACACACACCACACACTCACACACGCCACACACCCGTCACACACTCACACACCACACACCACACACCCGCCACACACTCACATAAGCAACCCGCAATGTTGGCTCTCGTGGAAAGGAACTGCCTCATTTACCGTGCATTCGGAGATCCATGCAAGTGTTTCAATGTCATTCATACATCTCAGGTAAGCGGAGTGATGTGCATGTGTTCTCATCATACATAGATAGTGCATATGTGCATAAATGCAGACATGCATACATTTTGAGCTACGGTGGTACACTTGACGATAACTGTGAATCGACTGTTGGGGAAGATCTACAGCACATCGGGGTAATATACATGGACCACTGCCAAATATAGCTCCTCCTATGTTCTCCTTATTGAACCCCAGCGGTGGGGGGAGAGCGCTCACTCTGCCTGACATTGTCCCCGGGTGCTGCCACCATGCGCTCCTTCTTCTTCCTCTACGCCTTATTCCGGATGAATCCCGAAATAATGTGCTCTCTTCCTGCCTATTGCGTGCATCTTAATTCACCCCCACCCTGTTTTCCACGAGGCATGGCAGGACCCTTTTTTTGCGTCACGCTTTGTGCGTGTGTGTGTGTGTGTTTGTGTTTGTGTGTGTGCGTTTGCGGGCTTCCTGTGTAGGATGTAAAAAATGCAAACGTTTCAACCTTTCCCTTCACTTTTAATTTAACATTAATGATGTTGTTTCTAGGTAGAGGGACAGAGATAAAACATAGATTGAGGCCAGTGTTTAATGAGCTTCCATAAATGGCCTTTGTGTCTCCATTACGACGTTATTATTATTTTTAAAACAACGACCACAGCAACAGAGTCCCCCTAAACCGATTGATAATAACATTCTTTATGGTTAACGATAAACATTATTATGATAATAAATATGGCGAGGGTTCCCGGTTTATTTGTACATTTATATCTATTTGTACCCAAGTGTGGTGGAAGCTCTAACTCTCTAGGCTGGTGACCTCCTGAAGAACCGGGGCACAAAAGTCACCAATTGTTTTATTCCCGGGAAATATATAGAACTATATAGTTTGGAGTGCTACCAGAGGTTATCATGGATGTTTTTGTTTGTTTCTTTGTTTTTCTATCTTTAACTGGCAAGGTACCCTAACTTTGAGAATTCACTTTCGACTGGACGCCATTTTTACGCCATTTGTACCTTGTTTGTCCCCCCCCCCCCCCTCCAGCACTCGAGCTGTTGCCATTAGGGTGAACGGGGCTTACACCACCAACACAAATAACTTGATAAAGTGACGCATTGCCTCAGTGTCAACTCATTAGTGGCCGTCTGCTCAACTAACGCTGCGATTGGGTGAGAGGTCCTCCCCGACTGCCATGAATGCTGGTGAAATATGAATAAGTAATGTTCAGACGCAGAAGTTGCTGCGCGCGTGGCCCAGAACGTTTCCCCCTCTTTGCCATTATTGTACATTACATCGCATCCCCCAGGAACTTCTCACAGATAAGATAAAAGAAGAAGAATTGTATGCAATGCAAGTTGAATGTTAGTTAATAATTTAGTACCATTAAGTCCTGATTTAAAATATATATTATTGTGAGTTGCAGTGGGATTAGAAACGTTAATGTAAAAAATAAGAATATATATTGGAATTTTTTTATGCCATGCAATCAGAGCAATGTGGCATTAGGGATAGAGGATGGCACAACACTAAATTAATTAATATTAATATTAATATTACTACTACTACTACTACTGTTAGCCTACTACTTAATTAATATATTACCAAAATCTGGGCATATATTTTCAGGAGAATGAGATTTACAAATATGGCAGCTGCAACTATATAAACAGACAATTGTCCCCATCACTGTTAGAATATCACTCTTAGACAAACGAGCGTTGCCTCTGTAGCGCTGTTATAACAGAAAACAATCGAGAAAACTGTCAACATTTAAATGGAAAAATGCACAACTCTGCATATGTGTTCAGTGCACCACAGCATCCTGTCTGTCCATTTTGAGTCTGTTTATGTTCACATTTTCAAACAAAATGCACCGGGTGTTTATTGGCGTCGTTGTCATCGTGTTGTTGTGCTGGGGATACTTCAGAAATCACCGCCACCAGCAGCTTTTTCATTTTTATTTATTTTGGCTGAGTTTTTGTTTCTTCCGAATCAGATTTCCGTGGTACTATTCTAATGAGACCATCCCTCGCCGTTTCCATGGAGACAGTCACAAAACTGTCAAGTTCCCACCCTTTCAAAAAAAAAATCTTGAGGGGAAGTGATGGTGGTGGGGGGGGGGGGCTCTGCAAACTGTCAGAGAAACATTTTCAAAGAACATATCTTTTTTTTTTGCAAAAGGTGAACTTTTCATTTTTTGGTGAATTCAGCCGGTTTTTAAGCAACCTTTTATTACACGCACCCTGCTTCACCGTGTCAACGAGTACCACGGAGAGGCATTTCTCGCTAAACAAAAGGACGCATGAAAACTAAGTTGTTATAAAATTTGCTCGTTCACTTTCTCTGGCTCACAAGGTGTGAATTCCCGTTCGGTTTGTAACAGTGGCAAATATTTGCATGCGGATATGTTAATGCTACAATGGTGTGCCGCTAAACTGCTTCTGCTTTTGTGCATTTCTGTTTCTGGCGAGACGGAAATAGGTAGCGATAGATAGTTCACTGTTAATCTCTGATGAGGAACACTAATGAATTACAAAAATGGGAATGTCGAAGGTTTAGATAGATGTCCCATGTTTTACGTGCAATGGTCTCCTGGCTATTGTTGAGAGAGGGTAACACAACATTTAACAGGCTTGTGGAGTGGTGTCTGAGATTATGGATTACGTTTGTTAAAGCCAGGTGAATCACATTCCCAAAACAATGGCTGATTCGGCTTGTTTAAAGATCCATTGGGCTGAAACGCTATATGTAACCAAGGAAATAGAATTGTACTCTTCATGCACTTGTGTGTGAATGAGAGTGAGAGTGAGAGAGAGAGAGAGAGAGAGAGAGAGAGTTACATCCCTCAGATATAAAAGATCAGACACACAGGATGCGGCACACACAAACAGGCATCTGATCCTCCAGCTGGATCCATATGAAGGTGTATTGATCGCACCCTCAGCCTCCAAACCGTCTGCCCTCAGGTGTGTGCATGACTGCCGGGAGATGACCCCTGACCCCATAACCACAGGTACAGCTGTCAAGTCAAGTTTATTTATAAAGCACATTTCATACGACAGCCATAGACTCAATGTGCCTATACATGACAAAAACATAAGATAAAAACATATAAGAGAAGGTATTATAATAAAAAGGGAATGTGATAAGGCATTATTATTTATTATTACGATTAAAAAGGGAATACAAATAATAATACTGATTATTAAAAAAAATGTACCCACACACTTTAAACCTAATTAAAAGCTTGCGAAAAAAAGATTATGTTTTTAGTCTGCTTTTCCAAGAAGACGCTGTCTTGCCTTCGTTCATGTTGTAGATAATCCCAGCGAGTCGCCCCATAATGGACAGCTGTGGATGTCCGATGGAGGCACGTCGGTGGATACACAACAGAGAAGCCACCGCAGCCACCACAGTTCAGCATGAAGGCCAAATGAGTTCACAGGCGGCTGTTAATGAGGTCAGCTCAAGTCACAGCTCCTCTCTGTTTGGCGCCGTTGCAGTGGTGCAACGAGCTCCCTGCCGCTGTCAGGACAGCAGATTACCTCACCAGCGGCCGCGAGACCCTCGAGACTCATTTGTGCTGAGTTCACCCGGACCCTGCGTAGCCTCCCTCCTCTACCTACCCCCCCAAATAAAATAATTATAATTTATTGTCCTGGCAAATAAATAGTACATCGCATCGTACAGATCTTACCCTGGCTATCCATGCGGTGTACCAGAAAGGATCGCTAAACCTAGCAATTACGGTGCACTTAGAAACTGCTATTGACATCCTTGCTGTACCGACGGTGATATATTGTTGTTTTACTTTCTTCCGACAAATGTACTTATTGTAAGTCGCTTTGGACTAAAAGCGTTTGCTAAATGCCCTAAATGTAAATGTAGGTACTGATTGATTGCATTTTTATGCATGTGCACACCTACACTCATACATACATACATACACACACAAAAACAAAGAACACCACATTGTATAAACACACAAATCTCTCTCTCTCTCAAAGAAAAAGTAATACTCATACACAATCTAGGACAATAATCCACACACACACACACACACACACACACACACACACACACCTCCTCTTCCCAGATTTTTCTCACATATAACTTGGCCCAGTGAAGCGTTCCAGAGACAGTCCTGTCCTCCTTCGAGCAGATCCAACCATCAATCAAACAACACATGGCATGCCTCCCTGGGAGTGACGGCTGGTGCAGATGCACATTTTACTGAGCTGAGTCAAGAAGACACGGCCGGATCGCCGCTGCTAGCGAAAACCATACAGCGCAGCGAAAAATCAGCCCGAAAAACAACAAAGGACAACGTACTAAAACGCACGCGTGTAGTGGATGAGGCCCGCACACGGAGGGAGCGAAGGATAACGGAGGCGGATGAGTTTGTGTTAATATAATAAGTTGACTGGGTGGGTGCGCCATGTTATCCAATCGTCTGATTCATAAAACACAATTCTGTTTGTTATTATTTTGGTTGTAATGAATGTTGTTTCGCTGAAATGTCGTGGAACGGTAATGGAAAATGTCAACAGCAAGGTAAGAGGAACCCTTGTTGAAGTCCTCCGAGGTAAGCTGTTCAGTAAAGTAAAGTGGGCATATTTGTGTGTTGTTCTCTTTCGGGAGACGACTAAAGACGGAGGGGAGGGAGGGAGAGAGACAGAGGGAGGAGGGAGAGAGGCAGAGGGAAATAGAGGAAAAAACCGAGAGGACGAGTTTAGCCGGCGCGACGTCCCTCCGCCAGCTAGGAGCCATGGGGCAGGTGAGAGGTGAGAGGCAGCGGAGCGGGAGGAAGGGAGGAGGAGGAGGAGGCGGCGGCGAGGGGCATGTGGTCTGATTCAGGGTGCCTACAGCACCTCCTCCTGCCCCCTCCTTCCTCCCCCTTCTAGGACATAAACAACGAGCTAAGCTATGATGGCACGCTCACGTACTGTATGTTGAGATGTAAAATGTGTGCGTGTCTAAATATACTGATGTTTATGAAATGAATGCACACACAAGCAAAGTGTAACCTACACCCCCCTTAACAGGTGTTTCACATAGGCCCATAATGAGAATAACATTTGCATTTTAAATGTACAAACTATAAAAGCAGTTGATTTCCTTGTATATATACACGTAAGGCATGACTTTCTTCAAGGACAGATCGTTCTTTTGAAGTAAAAAAAAAATCTATCTCAAAATAAGGATGGCATTTCATTATTGCACATTTCAAGCTGAATAAAAGTGCTCACTTCATCTCAATTATCTCTCTCTCGCTTGCTCTTTTTCTCCCTCTATTGATCTTGCATGTCTCTCTAAAACTCTGTGTGCCTTTCTCTCTCTCTCCCGTCTCTTCAATCAACTGGATCATTTACTGACATTTGCGCCATGTGAAATGTCAACGTCATACAACTTTGTCTTTCTTGGATTACTGATCTGGATGTCATCTTCTTCCCTCCCTGTCTTTCTCTTTTTTTCCCCCTTGCCTTTTTTCTCACTCTTCTTCATCTTCAAACAAGGAAGACAGAGCGAGATGGAGACAGAGAGACAGAGACAGAGCGAGAGCCAGAGAGAGAGATGTATTCCGAATGAATAGGCATCTTACATTGTACTTTTCGGAGGCTGTGAAAAAAAGAAAACAGAAAGAAAGACAAGAAATGCCTCCCCGTAAATGAGATACAAAGCACAATCAGGCCGAGACCTCAGAGTCACTTCGAGGGAAGAGTTTGGGAGCCAAACGGGACACCAATCACGGTGGGCAGCCAGGGGACGCGAGTGCGTGTCACTTCTCCCAATCTGCATATATCACAGACAAGGGCTGACAATACATCAAACCCAGGGGTTTAGTATGGACCAGGTGCATGGATGAGCTCTTGTCTTACATTGCATCCGGGGCCCCGGTGAAGCCGCTGCATGCAGAATCAAAAGAAGAGTTGTGGATTCTATATTTAGGAGCACTTGCTTAGCACGCGTTTGCTTGTGCTGTTTACTTGTCATTTAGCCATTTCGGGGAGGGAGATGCTTTCATCCAAAGCGGCTTAGAGTGAAGAAAAATAGGGTTGATTAAGGGGCATGTCGGTGTTAAGTGTCTTTAGTCAAGGATGCCTGCGGGTAGGCTGCAGAATATCGATGAGGACGGGACTATGGGCAGCTCTTTCGTCTGGGAGTCAAACGCTACTCACCGCAGCTACACGATCCTGTCCCCCCGGTTTAAAGTCTGGTACAGGGTCATTTGATTCAAATCTGACTGGGTTTTTTTTAAGAAAAGGGTTTTCTTTTTAAAAAGAGTCATGCGTCCCATGGGGGTTCCCCCGCCCCCCCCCCCCCCCCCCCCCCCCCCCCCCCCCCCGAGGCGTATTTTACCTGCACCGCCACGGCCCCACCCCAAATGGCCCCGATCATTCGCCATGTCACAAGCAATCAGCCGAGGCCACCATGTATTTAATTAAAAAGACAAGGTTTTTCCTGGCCAGCACATCCGCACCCAACCCCTCTCCTCTCTCAGCATCCCGCAACAAATTTCAATGAGATGAGCCGGCCTTACACCGGCCGTGGGACGGGCGCGAGAGTGATGGCATTTCAAATGGCAGCGTAATTATGGTGTGCTTTTTCCCGCTGACAGAAAATCAGTAGTCGGGCTCTCTGGGGTGGATCGGGGCCTGCCTGAGCGGCGCTGATTAGGAGCCATCAGAGGGGAAGAAGTGGGGGGGGATACACCTTTTTCACAACACGGATGCCGAGCTTTGAACAAAGTCTTATTAGTACACAGGGCTACACCCGGGGCTGTCCAATACGCCGCGTCAAGCAACTGTACGCCGGGCTGTTCTCATGAGTCACGCGGGTTTAGCAGTCAATTATGCAGTGCAAACACTCGAGGACCAAAATGGTATTCTCCGACGCAACCCCCGAGAAAGCGCGCGTTTTTTTTTCTTTCCCACACTTTTTTGATGAAGAGCGTGTCTGTCGTGCCAGGTCTAATTGGGAATCGCACCACGGATGAACCGAGGAAGACTACCGCGATGAAATCCACTCCGGTCGGCCCACGGTGACCTCGTCGGGCAATTCGAACTCGTCCGAGAGAGGAAATGGAGCGCAACTCCCTTTTTTTTTCCTTCTAGCCATTGTCACGGTGGCAGGGCCAGTATAAAGCGAAGCATTGACAAGGCCTAAAAAAAAAATGTGTTTGGTTCCGGGTTCCGACCGACCCTGTCAATTTATGTGCGACCCAAATTATTTTATGAGCTTGGGGAAGAAAAAAATATATATATGTTGACGCAAACTATAATTACGTTTTTGTACAGCACCTCTTCATCCTGTACAATGATGAGCGCATTCTCTCGTTTTTAAATGAAACCAACGGCTTCACATGGGATCTGCATGCAGACGACTGGATATCGGTAGCGCTTGTTATGGACGTATGCGTTGTCTCCATTGTTTGCCCGTGCAACAGCATGACAAACGGAATTCGGAATTGCTCCCACTATAGCCACAGAAGCGAAAACTTTTTTCTTGTTGCTTTGTTTTGTTTACAAAAAGCAACGCCGTTATTTTTTCAGTAACGGGGTAACTAATTACTGTTTCCGTCGTTACAACACCGTTATCGTTACTGAACGTTAATGCGGTGCGTTACTATGAATTGATTGAATAAACTGCGTAATCCGAACGCAGCCCTGGCTCCATTCACAAACTGGAGTGAGGAGAGGGTGGTGGGTGTGTTAACCATAGGCGTCAGTTACGCTGGGGACGCTGGGGACGAGTACCCAACATCCCCACATACTCAACCGAAACCGTCAAGTCTAAATCATGCGATAGGCGCGCACGATGACATGACATCTCCCCCCCCCCCGTCGACAATCGCACACCACCCCCCATCGACAATCGCGCACCCCGCCACTGGAAAAATTAAAAATAATAAAATAAAATAAATTCCCTACCTACCCATGACCTCAACTGACAACCAACAGGAACCAAACTTTTTTTTTTTTTAGGCCCAACCGGTCGCTGAACCCCGCTGATCTCACAAAGCTCCCTGCAGTGGTCAGTGTACTGAAAGTGAAAATTAAACCAGTGTAAATAACATGAGTCTGCTCCCCCCCCGCGGCTCTATGTACGGTGGCCCTGAGAGCTCAACAACACAAAACACATGCAAATAGACAAAACAGAAGCTTAGGTAAACACCATCGATTTGGCAACACATGCGCAGCATTTAGAAAACGCGCTGCAAATTCAGACAACACAACATGTTACAGACAACACAATACAGACAACATAATACAGACAACACAACACATCACAGACAACAAAACACATCACAGACACACCACACTACACACAAGACAGACAACATAATACAGACAACACAACACATCACAGACAACAAAACACATCACAGACACACCACACTACACACAAGACAGACAACAACACAATACAGACAACACAAAAGACAACACATTACATCAAACAATTAGCCGATTCTACCAAACTGCTATACGTTTGAGTGTTACGGGCATCTCACCTGGTAAAAAGTAAATCGCTTTTTTAAAGCACTTACAAGGCTAGATAAGTCGATTGACGGGCACGAGCGCTTCATGATCGTCAATCGACTTATCGAGCCTCAAAAAAAACATGGCGTTGACGGGTGAACTACTGAAGGTATTGTGTGTATAAAATATGCTTTTTAATAAACTATCTGTACACTTACGAAGTTGTCAATGCCTCGTTGTATATGTTAAGACCCTCATTATACTACCAAAGAAGTGTCAGGCTATTTCTAGCCTTGTAAGTGCTTTAAAAAAGCGATTCATTTTTTACCAGGTGAGATGCCCTTAGCACTCAAACGTATAGCAGTTTGGTAGAATCGGCTAAAAACAGCGAACTTGGCTTCGCATCGTATCGGCTTTTTGTTGCTCTCCATGGAACGTTGGAACTCGTTCTCATACTAAACATCCCAGAACCAGTTTACACCGGAGTTCTCCTTTAATCACCATGGTAACGTTGGAACTCGTTCTCATACTAAACATCCCAGAACCAGTTTACACCAGAGTTCTCCTTTAAAGTGATGACCACGTCTGGAGTCGGACACGCTTGTTGTTGTCACGTTTTGTGATGTTATTGAAGTCGGCTATCAGTCAGTGGTGTTGGAAAATGAGCTAAAATGTCAGTGTTTTTGGTTTGGCATGGTTCAGATAGTATTGTATGTTAGTGTGGCAACAACAAGCGTGTCCAGATGTGTTCATCACTTTAAAGTGCCCTCAGGACACCTCCGTTATCGTTTGGTGTATTGGGTTGTGTTTGAATGGGTGTGAATTTACAGCCCGTTTTCTAAATCCTGCACAAATTGATGAAGATTTTTTTCTTAATCTGCTTGTGTTTTGCCTAGTTGCAAGTGTTTACAGTAAGTTACGGTGCGTTGAGCTCTCCGGGCCACCGTACTTATGGGCTTGAGGAATGCCGCCACGTTGCCAGCTACAGGCATGCGGAGGGAGGGGGGCAGACATTGGATACACCTACATGCATTATCACTCCCGTGGCGTGTACATATGCACACGAAGCAGGCGAAAACGCACCAACAACATAACAGTTTAACCTTTTCACTATTAAGTAATTTAGCAGCATTTCAAATTCAGAGCAGGTAGGCAGCTTGCTCAAGGGCACGGGGATCGAACCCAGAACCTTTCAGCTACGAGACCCCCCCCCACCCCCCTCTTCCTTTTTCTTATTCCGCTGCTGTTTATGTGTTTGCCTGTTATTTTTCTTAACTGCACAAGGACAAGAGCTGTCCCTAAACGCCATCACAGACTCAATGGAGGCAATCACTACACAGCTCTCGACTCCGACAGACTGGGACCAGACAGCAGACAGCCATCACCCAGGAGTAGACTGATTACTGGCTGCTCCATCAGTTACCCTCAGACTGTGGAGCCATTTAATAATTATATACAGAATGTACTGTCCAGCTACACAGATACAGTAGATTGTACAGTACTGTGATGAAAAATACTAGGGAAGTTGCATTGGGCACAAACTATGTCCATAAGAGCATGCATGTCAAATATCAAGATAGGATTATGCTTTAACAAAGTACCAAGAAATACAAATACACTACAATGCAATAGTAATTCTGCAAAAAAAAGATGACTTGCTATTGTTCATTCAGAACTAAATGTTGTGCTGTTTAGCTGGACTATGGTGTTGGAATACGGGGTCCAACCCGGTTCTCACCCCAACCATCAAGCAGTCATGCAGCAACACAACCACACTCATAACTCATGTGTTGCTGTAATAGTGTGTTGCTGTGATCATGACTGGACGCCTGGCCACCGCACTAGACAGCTACCAGCTTGCTCTCCAGCCAGCACCTCATCACCATGGACAAAATTAATTACTTAAATGTACTTAAATTTCTGCTTGTAATTAGCCTGGCAAGCCAGACCCACATCAGAAAGATGTAGGGTCTGGCATTGCTCCATTGGCAGTGTGGGCGGGATAAACGGTTGTCTTTCAAGTTCCCTCTGCACGCAATAGGATAGCGCTACAACCAATCAGAGCAATGAAGAAGGTAACGTAGTCAGAGCGACGGAAATTAGTCCATGGGGAAGTGTTCCGTATGGTAGATTGTGGAAGAATAGTGAAATAAAATGTTAACTTCAAGTCTTGAAGAGTCGCGGCCAAAGCCGAGTCGAAAGACAGCCGTTCGCCAGCAGCAGCAGCCATTGTTTCCCTCCAACACGGAACCGTCGCAACTCTGTCGTCATGGTAGCCCGGCTTCCGACTCCGCCCCTCACGCTGTGATTGGCCTGACAGATTTTCTGTTTCCAGCACAGAAAAACGACGGAGAAGTGCTAGACCCCCCTGGCTGCAAATTAAATTTGCTGCCGCTAGGGGCGTCTAGATTTCTAGGCTAGCTTGTAATCCTATATGTGCGTCATTATGGCACCTATTGCACTCCTAACCATTCCTGAAAGGAGGGACCCCCCCCACTCAAGATCTCACTTCTCAAGATTTCTTCCTGATAATCAAGGAGTTTTTTCTTGCCGTCTGGGGGGCTGGGGTTGGGGGGTGTCATAAATGTGTGGCCTATTAAGCCCTTTGAGACTGTAACTGTGATTAAAGGCTATACAAAGAAAAATGTACTTGTCTTGATAAACACACAACAGACACCTTGCTCACGCCATGCTACTTTGACTGCAGGAACACAGGGCACATTGTGAACATAAAGACTTCAGTAGCCAATCACAAAAAGGTAAGCACACATCTTGCATCTCACAATTTTTTGCAAAGGTCACAATTTTGTGCTGTCAATCAAGTAACAAGTAACCAAAATTATTGACCTTGAATTTTATTAATGAAAGCTTATGGAGATTGGGGAGTTGCAGAAGAGGTATTTATAAGAGGGGTTTATAAAATAATGCAAAAAAAACTCCCTCCCTCCCTACATTTCGCTGTCATTCATGCACCTGCAGAGGAGTGCTGATAGCGCCGTGTGCACGCATGTGATTGACAGTAAAGGTGGATTCCCCGAACCACTCAGGGAAGAGATGAGCCAAGAGCTAAAATCTCAAATCTACACCCTTTTCACTGGAGGCGTCATCGTAGTCAACATAGGTGTCGCTCATTACACAAATTACGGGTCTACTACTTTACCAGGCAAGGGTAGTGGACTGAATTAGCGAAGGTATGTTTACTACCCGTAGTAAGACTTGCCAGACCCATAATTAGTGTTGTGAGAAACACCTATGTTTGTCCTACGATTACACCTCTGTGGAAAGGGTCTATCGCCTCATGCAGGGGCAGCCACAGTCAACCAGATCAGATATGCTTTGACAAGATAAGGTGTAAAGAAAGAGGGTACCACAAAGGAACGGATCAGAAACCAGTTTACGCAAAATATAACAGTTTATCGAGTAATACGCCCACCTTGTTCAACGTAGAAACAGCCCGACAAACTCAGACTTACCAATTAGTCAGAGTGAGAGTTGCTTGTTCATTTATTGCTCCTAAATTGAAAAGAAAATACAAATCATTACCAACACCACAAAATACCTGGAAAACCATTTCTTGAATGAGGCTGATGTCAAGGCATCTACAGACCTTGTAACACAACCTAATATGTATCAGCACAAATTCCAACTAAAAATCAAAACAGTCAAACAAATGAATACTAATATTACTAATACTAATACACAATGTGAATTATGCTGTCATTATTATATTAAGTTCGAACATGTTAACAGAGCAATTAGTATTGTAATAAAACATATTGTAAATTAAATCTACTCAACAGCTTTTAGTGGTTGTGCTTTAAGTGTTGAGACACTTTGCAGGTGTGTGTGATCAGCTATAATGACGATTAGAGGGTGGGGCTGACTGAGACAGTTTGTGATTGGCTAATGTTGGGTTACATACAAGTAGGCCTACCATAAAATGTAGATAAACACATAATATTTTAACCCAAATAAGGACAATGGGTTACATATGGTCATATTAAAGATAGCAATACATGCTCCACTGTAGAATATGTTTGCCAAATGTGGTGAAGTTTAGTTGCAAATGCATAGGGTTGCAAATACAAGGGATTTCCATGGCAGATGTCATTTTCAAACTCAAACTCCAACAAAGTGGCTGCCGAGTGTTATTACCTGATTGGCCACGCCCATCATTTAGACGAATCTCCATATTGTAGATATAAACCTCGGTTATGGTTCCGCGTAGTGATCACGCAATGGCCACGCAGTTGCTTGGACGCAGTCATGAGACCGTGATGGTTCTGCGTGGGGTTTGCGTGTCGAAATGCAATTCAACGCCACACCAGTAGAGAGCGCTATGTTTTTTTGTAAAGACTGACCGACCGACCGAGACTCTTGTTCATTCTCCAAAACTCAAAACTCTTGCACTCAACCAACCAACTCAAACTGACTCGAACACTTTTAAAAATGGCGGTGTTTATTGAGTGGAAACCAGAAAAGCGGTCTCCAGCGGATGTAGTTAGCGGACCAATCACAGCCAATGCCGCTGCGTTGGTGCTGCGTCGACTCGACGCACGTCTAGGATTTTTGGGAGGTGCACGTCAGGCCCTTGCGGTGGACGCAAGGAGGATCCGCAAGGACGTAATGGGTCCCAAAGCCCCCTTGCGTTGTGTCAACGCGGAAGCATAACTTACGCTTTAGTGGTCCTTTGGATCATATGTGTTAAGTGATGATTGATCATGAATATATTGCATTTACAGCACCCCCGTAAGGTTTATTTAGATATGGCCAGGCCCATACAGAGTTGCTGGGGTGGTCCATGACACCTGTACCAAGTTTCTTAATAGGGTAGGTAATTGGTTGTGGATCTACAACCATTCAGGTGAAAGGCCACACCCACTCAAAATGTAATTTGGCAATATTGGCCGTATGGTTCAATTGATCAGAAAAAAATGTATCTGAAAAATGGTTTGTTTGTTTATTTGTTTGTTTGTTTGTTTGTTTGTTAAGACTGGTATGTTGAAGCTTTTTCCTTCCTGAATGAATGTTTTCTTTAAAAAAACAACAACATAACTGTCCTTCCTCTCATTCAAACTCCCTGTGTCGTCCACCTTCACCGAGCGGTCTTCCTTCGGAAAATGTCACTCGAGCCCCCGGCGAGTGAGGAGATGTGACATATGGCATCAAAGCACCATTAGCCTCGCACCTGCGACAGATGGAGGCTGCTCTTTCCCCAAGAGCCCCCCTGCCATGGTGGGAGGGGTGGTCGGGGAGAGGGGGCCCAACACAGGAAGGGTAAAGCAAAAATACAAAATGACCCGTTCCGAAAATCGAAGCGCCTATTTACATTTAGTCATTCGGCAGATGCTTTGTCCAAAGCCGCTCAGACGTTACAAGCTGAGGCTGAGAACAACCAAGGCATGCCATCTAAATCGGAGCAGCTACGAGATAAGCGTTGTGCGACTTGGTTTAACCACTCAGCAGAGTGCAGGTAGCCATTGGTATAATAAAAACAAAAAAAATTGAATTATTGAATATGGATTGAATTAACGTTATCTTCCTTCATAAAGTATATTAAAGAACACACCGACACACAGAAAACAAAAAGAGACCTCGTTTGTGTGCTGGTCAATGAAATGCCCATCAGATAAGCGCAGATATGCGCGTCTTTGTCAAACTCCTAAGACCTTAAAAAACTGCTTTTTTCCCCCCACCCCAGGCATCCCCGGGGACACCTGCTAATTATTTCTATCGTATTTTTCTGTCGGTTCCCTTCCCTTTATTTCCACCAGAAAAACCGAAAGAGAAAACAGAAGGAGCATTGGAGATGAGGGGGAAAAAAGGGGCCTGATTGTCCATTAGCATGCTGTTATTCCACCGCCAGGCTATGCTGCGGGTGGGACACGCATTGCGTGAGTCAGGAAGTGAGTCTCGTTTTTATTCCCGTTTAGAGCGTAACCCATTTTCTCTCACAGGCACAGACACAAATTCTATTGCATTTTAATAGACCAATACAGTTGAATAGTGCGCTTTTTTGTCCCCGAACGCTATATAGCTTTCTTGAGGCTACAATAAGGACTTAACACTATGGCCAAATCTTTGTTTGATGAAAAATGGATGGATACGTGTGGTCTTATGTCAGTGTGAGTCTTTAAAGTTGCCTTAGAGGCAGACTCATAAGAGTACCAACCATCTCAGACAGAAGATGAAGCGGAGAATATTACCACTTTCTCTCCCAAATACATTTTCTGGTTGCCAAAGCACTCCTTGGCATCTATTTGTGTGATATTTCCCAGGATGAAGTGGCAGCAGCAGTCCCACTCTCTGTCCCTGTCGGGGGTGTCTATCTGGGTCTATCTGTATACGGAGGGAGTGATTTAGCGGGAGTGCTGATCATTTCATCACAAGGCCAATTACGAGCTAATGAGGAGCTATTGCACAGATAGCCAGTGATAGCAGACCCAGATAGCAAACCTAGTCGCTGTGGATGTGGGCGCAGGACTACACATGTGCACATACACACACACACACAAACACACACACACACACACACCCGTCACACACATGCACATCTCACACACACACACACACACACAGTGTTGGTGGGGACCAGAGCGTGAACATTACCTTGGTTTGATGAATTACTATTTTCGTCTTTCTCAGCATTGGAATATGTTTTAATACACCACCGTATGACGAATTTCTTTTTCTTTATTAAAAACCATTAATTATACTCGACACATCTAATGGCGAAGAATGAAACGGTAGGAGACATTTACAATAGCAGAATTATTATTAATAATTATTGGAAGGGAGGCGTAAGGAGTCAGCTAATATATATCAGTAAAACCAGTACAAACCATCCATTTAAACTGTAAGCGCTTTGGCAGCTTGCCTCACTCGGGCCAATTCAGGTCCAAGAGATTTCCATAAGACGCATAGGTCAAACGAAATGATCTGCGAAAGACATTGCATTAACCATCGGCCATGTTGGACCCTAACTGCACCGACTTATTCTGAATACTATGACCGAAGCTCGCAGGAAGTAATGTAAAGGTATGGAGAGGCTCATTGACGGTCTATATACAGTGTGAAAATTAAAATGATTCAGAGTGAAAGAGAGAGAGAGAGAGAGAGAGAGAGAGAGAGAGACTGAGAGAGAGAGAGAGAGAGAGAGATTTCTCTAGGGTTGGGGTGGAGACACGCTGTAACGTGTGTGTGTGTGTGGGGGATATTTGTCAAGCGTGAACTAAAGTGTTAAAAAGATTAGGGAATTAGGTAACGCTTTATATTAAGGTCCTTGTAATAACCATTAATTAATAGGTGATAAGGCCCTTGTAAGTCCTTACAAGATGCTTATTAACATTACTGTGTGTTTATAAGCCTATATAAGTGTTAATAATGGCATTATAATACAGTTAATAGCAGGCTATAACACATTTAT
This sequence comes from Merluccius polli, assembly GCA_030340625.1. Lineage (NCBI taxonomy): Eukaryota > Metazoa > Chordata > Actinopteri > Gadiformes > Merlucciidae > Merluccius > Merluccius polli. The sequence continues at coordinate 205,315 of JAOPHQ010005431.1, forward strand.
AAGCGCTTATAAGAAACGTGTTAACAGTTTGCAAATTCTTAAGAACATTAATAAAAGCCTCATGAGTATCTTAGAATTGTTCATAATAGCATTACAAACACCCATAACCCACCCATTACGACTTTGCCATGCCTTTATTAATCTTCTTTTGTTTGCTTATTTATATTAAAATATACTTTATTGCTCATCTATTAGCATCTAGTTAGGATGCCTCCCGGACGCCTCCCTGGTGAGGTGTTCAGGGCACGTCCCACTGGTAGGAGACCCCGGGGAAGACCCAGGACACGCTGGAGAGACTATGTCTCTCGGCTGGCCTGGGAACGCCTCGGGATCCCCCAGGAAGAGCTGGCCGAAGTAGCTGGGGAAAGGGAAGTCTGGGCTTCCCTGCTTAGGCTGCTGCCCCCGCGACCCGACCCCGGATAAGCGGAAGAAAATGGATGGATGGATGGGCTCATCTATTATAAGTTAACTATGCACTTGTTAACAGTTACCATGCTTTTTGCAGCTAGCGGATCTAAAGCGAGAACAATGCCTTATTAAGGCTAATAAATCATTTATTATGCATTATTATGCCTTTAAGAATCGTTTTTTGTTTGCTTTACTAAAATAAAATATACTTTATTATGCCGTTATTATCAGTTAACTATGCACTTGTTAACAGTTAACTATGCTTTTTGCAGCTACCGGATCTAAAGCGAGAACAATGCCTTATTAAGTCTAATAAATATTGAATTATGCGTTTATTAATGGTTAATATGCTTTTCCACTTCCACATCTGGGATGTGGTCAAGGTGGATATAGTGGGAAGAAAAAATGCATAGCCTAATACAACAAGTGTTTCAACTGTGAAACACTAAGCTGTATAAACACACAGTAATGTTAATAAGCATCTTGTAAGGACTTACAAGGGCCTTATTACCTATTAATTAATGGTTATTACAAGGACCTTAATATAAAGCGTTACCGGGAATTATTTTCAATAACTTTAGTTACAGAACACGGATTGTATTTTTTTTTCGTGTCCTGCTAATACCAATCATACTTCTGCCAGCCAAAATACAATTATGTGTCACCAAAGCTTATAGGTCTTAGGGCTAATCTAAAAGCTACGTGTCCAAACGCTACAACCAGACCAGACAACGTGTTTTGTTAATAGCCGGATCGTCCCACATTAGATCAGAGGTTTAGCATTGCAGTATTTCTGGTAGTTTCGAGAGCAGGACAATAATCACTGATACAAATGAGAAATCATGTCCTTCAAAAGCTTTGTGAAATAAGAATCAGGGCTCAACCTCCCAGTGCGGTCTTTCCATTTCAGGGGTCAGAGGTCAGGGTCACTGCGTCTCTGTTGATGTTTTTGGTTGGGGATGTTTTGGGTGGACAGATAATACTGGAGCACATAATTACCTCTGCCATCTGTGATTATATAACTCATTTACTGCTGCTGCTGCTGCTGCTGCTGCTGTGTCAGCTTCTTTGTCTAGAGTTTAGTTTAGTTATGTCTGATGTGGGCTATACTGCATCTAAAGTTGGGTGCATATATTTATTAATATTATACTTGCAAGTCTTACTATTGTATTATTTTACTTACCTGCAAAATATTCATTAACATTGCATCCACACTGTTTGTTGTGTTATATAGCAAATTGTTGTAAGGAAGTAGAAAGTAGTAGAGTCGGGTGGGGATGTAATGTGATGTCACTTCCTGTTGGAAGTGCCATGAATTTACTCTTTCAAATGTACCACCTTTCATTCACCGTTTATCTCACTCTTAATTAACAGTATACAGGCACACTGTGTGCTGATGCAGTATGTGTGTGTGTGTGTGTGTGTGTGTGTGAGTGCGTGTGCACACATACACATCACAACACACACACACACACACACACACATGCACACACAGTCACCTTCTTATCAATGCACTGCAGATTGTGTGATGCCTCCTTGTTCCCGGTCCTCTTATGATGGTCATTTCCAGAGCATATTCACACAGGAAGGACTGACAGTGTGTGTGTGTGTGGGGGGGGGGGGGAAGTCTTCTCCTCACATCATTCAAAAAATTCATAGAGTGGCTTGGAGGGGAAATGAGATGGATAGTCATTTTTGGGGATTTTTTAATGTGCCAATACAATACTTCCCATTTAAATACTTTCACCCTATTTCACATTTTCCTTTTGTGTGCTGGC
>JAOPHQ010005431.1:212500-222500 GCA_030340625.1 Merluccius polli
TCAGATAGCACTAAAACGCCGCCGCTGGCCTCTCCCATTCACCACATATTACGGACTGAACAGAGGGGCCCCTTGTTAAGAAGACAGTACAACAACAATGCATCTTTTACTCGGATCAAATTAGCCGCAAAGCAGCTAATTTGTAGATTACACCGCCGCTCTGGTTCTAGACAAAAAATGTTGGATGTTCTCGAGGCGAGGAGGACCACTCCAGGTGTTGTGTTGTGTGTGTGTGTGTGTGTGTGTGTGTGTGTGAGGAGAAGCCGGTGGGGTGCAGGCATCAAGGCGATGGTCGGGGGCGAGATTCATTTGGAGCGCTACAGCGGAGCTCGGACATTAGGACGGAGACGGCCGTCTTATCTGACACACTAGTCTGGGATTTTCCTAAGAAGAAGCTGTTATTGCCTCACCCCCCCTCACCCCTCACCCCTCACCCCTCACCCCTCCGCCACCAACGGCGAAAAAAGAAGGGAAAAAAAAGGATAAAACGTACCATTATTTCTGTGGCAATCTTTAGTACAGGAAAGCTTACGCGCCCCAGGGCAGTGTTGGACCTAGAGGGGGAGGGGGAGGGGGAGGGGGAGGGTGGCGGTGTTGGGGGGGGGGGGGGGGGGGGGTTCGGCTCGAGCAAAGCTCCCCAGCACCAGCATCTATTTCTATAAAGCTCTGTAATGCACCCCTGTGCCAGCCCACCCCTAACCCCCTCCGCCACCACCACCACCACAGCCTCCAGCCTCCAACACAGATGTCTTGGAGTTCATGATGAGTGGACCGGGCCAAGCCAAGTGTTGGGGGGGGGGGGGGGGGGGGGGGGGGCAGGATTTCCGCCAAACTGCAGATTATCTGCATCAGTGCAACTCGTAATACCAGAATTATCAGTCAGTCAGATGGCCACGAGGCTGCGCTGCAAAACGGGATTCACCGCGAGGCGGCAAAAGCGGAAAGGGTGATGATCTGCATAGGAGGGGTGTGGATATCGACGTTTGTCGGCCATTTCGCCGGCGCTGACCGCTGAGCGTTAGCTGAGCGTTAGCTGCGCCGCGCGGAGCGGAGGAAAGCTTTTAAAAATGTTCCTTGTAAATCGTTGGGAGGTGGGGGGGGGAAAAAGAGAAGAAAAAACATCGGTGTACTCCGATCGAATAAACAAAGGCGCAGATATACATATTTAATAGCATGCATAATTGATCTTTTTTTTCCGCTCGCAGGGAATCTTCTGCGGTACGCGAAGGAGACAAGAATAAAACATGAAGCAAAGCAGAAAGTCATTGAAATAGTTTTTTTTTAGAAGGGGAGCCAACCGAGCGGGGTCCGACTCCGGATCCTCGTCTGGCGTTTCCTACACACACACACACACACACACACACGCTCTCCATCACCTGAATTGTTGCACAGGTGTCGGGTGGCGCCTACAGGCATGTCATCTCACCTCGCTGTGAACTGTGTCCCCAATTAGGCTGCAGTGTCGCGGTGCGCTATGCCTTCTAGGAACCCTGACCAAAGTGGCGCACGCCGACAGACCTGATGAACATTGCCGGACACAGTTCAGGTGTATTAGTCACTACTGTATTAGTCACCAGTGTGGTGAGTCATTTGTCCCACTATGTAATTATATCCTTCTGGAGTATATATAACCGTGTCATGGTATGTAATACAGTTTGTGGCGTTAATGAGATTACATGTCATCCATTGAAACATGCATCTGTTGAGGTAATGACCTTGGTACGTTAAACACTGTTAGATCATGTTTAGGTAATATAATAATAATAATAATAATAATAATAATAATAATAATAATAATAATAATAATAATGATGATGGTGATAATAATAATAATAAAAATGAATAATAATGTTGAATTAAAGTGTGATATGGATGGTCCAATCAAATAATAACCATTGAATAATGTTGTGACAAGGTCAAACCCACAGTAATAACACCAGTTGTCCAATAAAACTGTCCATGTGAGTCATCTGTCATAAGTCGTCAAAGTGGTGTACGCAGATGAAGGTACCAAGCCATGCCCAGATGTGAAGACTAGATATTGAAACAATATCGTAAAGCTACTACAGCTTTATACTATACAACCTGCCCTAAATCACAGCATCTGAAATATTTACACACTAGCATATAGCAAGCACGTTTTAGGTGAACACTTATGGTGTAATAACTTCAACACTCGCCAGGGCAGTGAATATGAATAATGGACAACTTTTTGTTTGAGGTCATTAAAAACTGTATTGAGAGAGTTTGTGCGCTAATGTGTGTGTGTGTGTGTGTGTGTGTGTGTGTGTGTGTGTGTGTGTGTGTGCGTGTGTGTGTGTGTGTGTGTGTGTGTGTGTAGGTGTGCGTGATGCAGTATGTGCACATGTGTTTTCAGTGCAGGGGGCATACACACACACAAACTTAGCCCCCCCCCACACACACACACACACACACACACGTGTACTTCGTGTACTTCACAAAGGAGACCTCTTAAGTAGATTGGGTGCCAGCCGGCTAGAGAGATTGAGAGAGTGTGGCGCTACTGCATGTGTGTGTATGTGTGTGTGTGTGTGTGTGTGTGTGCGCGCGTGCGCGCGCGCGCGTGTGTCCAGTTACTGGGCGATGGAGGCGATTTATCAACACATCCTGTGGGGGCCATCTGGGGAACAGACTGACGGATGTGCCCCTCCTTTGTCATAAGGACACACGTCCCACAAAGCAGCCGATTAATGCGCCCTTTACAGCACGTTTATTTGTCACCCAGGTATTTATCCCCGCTGTGTGTCCCACTGCATCACGGCCACTGACAAGGCTCCGCACGCCATTTACAGAGGGGGTGGGGCGGGGAGCGTGTCCTCTGAGGAGGGCTAGGTCCCGCCAGGTCCCCTGGTTGACTTTCGGTGGCGTTCTGTCACAGGAGGGGGTGGGTGGGGGTCTCTGGCCCTCTCTTTCTCTGTGTCTATCTCTCTCTCTCTCTCTCTCTCTCTCTCTATCGCGCTCTCACTTGCTCTCCCTTCTCTCTCTCTCTCTCTCTCTCTCTCTCTCTCTCTCTCTCTCTCTCTCTCTCTCTCTCTCGGGGGGTGAGGGGGGGGGAGCGGTGGTGAGGGGGGGGGGGGGGGGGGGGTAGATGACGTCTTTGTTGTCACCCAATCTATTCATCTCTCCTCTGCCACCCCCCCCACCTCCACCCCCACCGCAATACCGCTGCTGGGGAAATCGCTCTCGGATACCATTTGGTAAATATGACGGAGGCGCCACATTACGCAAGGTCAGGGCCGGACTGCTTGTTATCTTGTGGTGCGCATTTCTTTTTCTTTTTTTTATCCTGTGCACACGCCGGTGGCGGTGACGGTGGCCGTGGTGATGGTGGTGGTGGTGGTGGTGGTAGTGGAGAGAGTGTTTTCGCTCGTCACCCTGGCCCCCCCGTTCGATTGGGAGTGGGTGGCGTGGGTGGGTGGATGGATGGGTGGGGTTAGTGGTGGTCCTGCCTTAATCACTACACCACTCGACGAGGGAGGGAGGGAGACAGAGACAGAGACAGAGACAGAGAGAGAGAGAGGGAGGAATGGTTTCTTGAAACTTAAGAGAAAAAAGATGCCCACCCCCCCCCCCCCCCCCACACACACACACACACACACACACACCTGTCTGTCTTGTCGAGGGTGTCTCTTTATGGCGACTGTTTACTCATTGTGTTTCATCAAAACGAGTGCAAATGGCGCGTCTGTGTAAATGTCACCCAGGCAGTTTGCTATCATTAGCATTTTGCCTCCATCTGCAAAACAGACCTGCCTCTGTGTTGGTGTCTGAGTGATGCAGGAAAAAAAAGACTTGCAAAGACGTGCAAATAGAAAACAGTTGGTGTGTTTGTGTGTGTGTGTGTATTATAAATAGAGCAGTTAGCAAGAGTAAATGAGAGGGTACATTTCGAGGCAAACAGAAATTAAAAATTGTACTTAAGATTCTTACTTCTCTCACTCTCTCCCTCTGTGAATAATTACACGGTGGTATGTGCATGCATGAGTGTGTGTGTGTGCATGAGTGTGTGTGTGTGTGAATGGAGGTGGGTTGGGATTATAGGTATGAACATATAAAAGAGTGAAATTGAGGGTGAGTGAGCGAGAGACGGCAAACAGGGCGGCAAAAGAGGGGGGCGAGAGAGATTGAGTCGTGAGATGAGGAGCGAGTGTGGATTACAAAGGAAGTGTGCGCAGGAAAGTAACAAAGGCCCTTACACACACACACACACACTGTCTCTCTCTCTCTACAATAAGTGGCCCTGAGGTGCTTCAAGAGTTCGGAGCCAATACAGACTCACTTGTTGGTAATGAGGGAGTCCAATCAGAATCAATTATGAATAGCCTATCAGGAGGCTTGGGGGTGTGGGTGAGGGGGGGGGCACATCAAGGCACTCAGGTAATAGACAGTAATGAGAAATAGAAGCGAGTGTATGGGCCTGCAGGCTCTGGCATCGCACACACACACACACACACACACACACACACACACACACAGAGAGACACACACAGACACAGACACAGAGACATACACACACACACAGACACAGAGACACACACACACAATGGCACAGTGTGTCGATAGTTTAAATATCATTTGCATTTATTCAATTGGAGAATAGAGTGGCATTTCATTTCAAGTATAAAAAACAACAACCAAAAACAAGTGTCCAATGTTTCATGCTTCAACCAATTCCTGTGGCTAGCGATGCCCTTTGATTCTTGTTGCACTGTGTGTGTGTGTGTGTGTGTGTGTGTGTGTGTGTGTGTGTGTGTGTGTGTGTGTGTGTGTGTGTGTGCGCGAGTGCATGTATGTGTGTGTGTGTGTGTGTGTTTACAAATTTGTGAAAATGACAGACATTTGAAGTTACTAAGGCAGCGAATGAGAGATGGAGAGATACATAGATAGAGACGAGAGACGAGAGAGCGAGAGAGAGAGAGAGAGAGAGAGAGAGAGAGACCGTCACGGCCAATGTCTTATCTCTCCAGCTTGGTGATTGATTCTTGTTTGGGGGCATGCCTATGGGCCTTATTAAATCAAAATGTAAACCCAGCCTCCTATAACAAATTGCAGGGAAAATGGCAGTAGCCAGTTCACCCTCAGGGGTGGACCTGGATTACTCCAAAAAAACCAATGAGCTCACCTTTATTCTGCTCTCAAGACAGATCTTTGATATTTCCCCTCTCTCCCTCTCTCTCTCTCTCTCTCTCTCTCTCTCTCTCTCTCTCTCTCTCTCTCTCTCTCTCTATCTGTCTCTCACTTGATGCACTTGGGGTGTCGTCATCCCTCACTGAGATCTGCACGTGGGGGTGGGGGGTGGGGTGGGGGGGGGGGGGGGGGCGACTTTGCCGGCCATCTGGCCTGCGTTCCACCAGAGGTTATTGTGGCGACATCATCATTAGTCCAACACACACACCTTCTGTTTAGCATAGCTTATGGGGTCCAAGCATGTAACCTGCAAGACACTGAGTAATAACACGGCTCACAGGTTGATGTGGTTGCTGTGGACGTGTTGGTCAGTTGGTCAGCATCAACATGTAATATAAATGTAATGGCAATTGGATCATTAGGGAAATAGATAATGCATAATTAGGTGCTGGAGGTGAGATTTGAGCGCTATTATTTGAGTGCAATTAGTTACTAATTACTAATTGATTCACTACGTGCTGGTGATCGAGGTGTCAAAACAAAGTGGCATTTTTCTAACCAGGATTGTCAAACTATTTTCATCCATCGGGCCGAGACGTGTTCATGCAGAAACCTAAACATGTGGCACACACACACCAACCGCCAGGTTGTAACCACAGTTGCCATGTGTAAATTAAAATTGCACCTTGCTCTAACAGAGAGAGAAAGAGAGAGAGAGAGAGAGAGAGAGGTGTTTAAAGGTGTTTAATATTCACCCTCCTCAATACTCCTCATTAGCCACCATCCACGTCTCCTACAGGTATGACCACATCGCTACGTGTCGAGCCGCTACCATTTAGCACTCTGATTATAGCATAAAACACTCCATGTGGTGTTATGGGCTGTGTGATGTAGTTATCCCCCCCCCCTCCCCCACTCTCCCCCCTCTCATGATATTACTTGATTTTAAGTGTAACTAAAGTCTTTGCTTCATTTATTGCTCAAGCGTTTCCAGAAAGTGTTTTTTTTCGAATTACTTCCAATTATAGCTTTTACGGTAATGATAAAACAAAAAATGCTATGAAAGCGGCGCATCGCAAATCCTAAGTGCAATTCCTTTACCAGTCGAATCACAGAGGACTCATCTACTTCAATAACTCAGAAACCAACCACTTCAGCGCCACGCTACAACGCCGTTCAAACATCATCTTCCCGCCGATTATCTGCTCGAAACACTACACTATCACACAAGAGGAGATTTCCCCCCCGCCCCCCCCCCCCCCCCCAGAAAGAGGGATATTTCCGTTCATTACGGCTAGCAGCAAAGACGCCGATAGTATCGTATTAGTATAGTAGTATAATAGTAGTATTTTGGCGTTTGTGGCCACCCCCCCCCCCCTCCTTAGGGTCTCTATACGCCTAATTCATCCATGATAACAAAACCCATCTGTTTTCTCCTTATGTGGCGATCATACGAAGCAGGAATCCAGTTGACTCCATACAGCCCGCAATTACAGGCCGAGCAGTTGGGATGTCAAAATGTTCGTTTACAACATCTTGCATGCTTTTCCTCTAATGTGAAACACAAAGAAACCGGAAACTAGAGGCAGATGGAAGTGGCTTATGTCTCCTGGTGGCACACAAAGGCAGGAGCAGGACGCCAGCCAACCCAACACACACACACGCCACACACACACACACACACACAAACACACATTTAAGAGTCACACATAACGACTAGGTTGCACGTGTGTGTGTATGCAGGCATACACACAAACATGAACACATACAAACACACACTCACACACACACACACACACACACACACACATGAACACACAAAAACAGTCACACACAAACACACACATGAACACACAAAAACAGTCACACACCAAACACCCCATACTCACATAAAGATACACACACATACACACACACACACACACACACACAGAAAACACACAGACACACAATCACAAAAAACATACATGCGCACACACAAACACACACACACACACATGAACACACACACACACATGAACACACAAAAACAGTCACACACCACACACCCCATTCAAATGTACTCACATAAAGACACACACACACACACACACACACACACACACAGAAAACACACGGACACACAATCACAAAAAACATACATGCGTACACACAAACACACACACACACACACACACACATGAACACACACACACACAAACACACAAAAACAGTCACACACCACACACCCCATTCAAATGTACTCACATAAAGACACACACACACACACACAGAAACATGCAGACACACAATCACAAAAAACATATACATGCACGCGCGCACACACACACACACACACACACACATGTCCAGACTCTAGACTTCTTGACTCCACACTCCCCTCCCTTGCATCTGCCAATTATGAACATGACCGTGTCTTTTGTGGTTGGAATCAAGAAGCACTCCAAACATAGCAGTGCTCCTCACACACACACTGTGAGTCAGTAGAGCAATAACCATAAAGAAGGAGGACCCCCCCCCCACACACACACACACACAAACACACACACACACACACACAACACACACACATCCCAGAATATCGACAGGGTGATTCAACTCTTCAGATATGTTAGTTTCCCTTTGTTTTCCTTGTTTGTGTTTTTTTTTCAGTTGATCCTCTCTCTCTCTCCCACCACCACCACCCCCCCCCGCCCCTATGCCATACAAACCCTACACACACACACACACACACACACACACACACATACGCACACACACACACACACACAGAAGCACACATCTATTCCATCTCTACAGGCGTTGGCTAATCCCACTCGTAATGGCGGTACATCATGGCGGCGCGTGAACGATAAGCCACAACGTTAGAGTCCACAGGACCGGAGGGGGGTCTTGGTTCTGCTATTCCCATCTGGGGAACAGCCAGAGGGATACATGGCGTCCCTCTGTCTTCATTTCCTCGTTCAAGAGGATCTTTTGATCCGTAAAGGCAGGGGCACCCCCCCCTCGCTAGGTAAGGCAATAAATAAAAGGCATGACACGCTAGGTGTTCATTCGCCTTTTTTATGCCGGACAGATGTGGAGAATTCGATAAGCGCAGCATTGTGAGTCCGCATGTCAGCCCGCCGACCCTTGATGGGCCCGCGATCCGTGTCAGCCGCTTCTCTGGGCCTTGTTTTCCACACCTCTAAAGGATGCGCCGCATCGCAGAGGAAGAAATACAATATGCGGGCTGTCATGTTTGTTTCTGCTGCCTCAAAGCTGTGTGTGTGTGCTGTCTTCTCCTTCTTCTTGTTCTTCTTCTTCTTCTTCTTCTTCTTTGTCTTCTGTTTGTATTGTTTCACCACCAAGCCGACACACTGCAAGGAAACAGCCAGGTGTCCTAACACTGCTGAACACTTGTTTACGTTTCACCGCCGCGTCTTTATTCGTGGTGTCCGAGGAATCGTATCGAAAAATAGGAATATTAGGAATATATATATCCGAGGAATATTATCGGAAATAATCGAAGTTTCTTTGTGTTCATTTCTATATTTACCCTTTTGCGCTTTTCCTTTATGAGTGGTTTATTAAAATGACAGGATGAGGCTCTGAGGTTGAGATTGAGACACTGCTGGTAACGGCGAGTAAATATGAATGTGTATGTATGTGTGCATGTGTGTGTGTGTGTGTGTGTGTGTCTTCAGTGCCTCCCAATAACAATTAGTGGGTTCGGGGGTTTGAACAGTGAACACAGCGTGTTCACTGACATGTAAGCTGGAAATGACATGTAAGCTGGATGGGGGTGTGGGGGGGTGTCAGGTAGAGGGGGGAGAAAGTCTGAGGCGCGGGGGGCGGGGGGGGGGGGGGGGGGCTTTTTTGGTTTTTTTTGGTTTTTTTTGTAGACAAAGTGGTTTCATTAGTTCAACTTGTATCTGTAAAAAGGCTACGGCAATGTGACCTTTGGTGAGATCCCCGGCCAGCTCCATCATTTTTGCTCATTATGCGAAGCAGACACCTTGCAACCACTGGGAGTGGGGATTAGAACAACAACAGGGAGAAGCCATTTGTAAACTCAGCGTGTCGCGAGACTAAACAAGAAGCTGTGCAAGATTTAAATACATTTTTTGAAGGTAGAAAGCAATGAAAGCCTTAATGGTCTGATGCTCAATTAGGGGCACAACTAAGAAGCCGGCTTTGGGGACGTTTGTTCTGTGAAGAGAAACCCCTGGTAGCCATTGATGTAAAACTGTGAAATACGCGGCGACGAGAGGCACATCAAATCTCACCAAAGCATGACATTTATTTTAGTTGTCCTCGCCGGTCCTCGCTTGACGCTTTAATGGATCTGAGGTTCGTTCTCAATGACCAACAGGTGTTGGGTTAGAAATGGGGCATAATTCTAGAGAGAGAGAGAGAGAGAGAGATAGGGATAAAAAGTCATCATTTGGGAAAAAATGCGTTGCAGATGCAACAGCCTCGTTATGGATACGTTTCAACTGCATATTATTATTCAAGCACAATAGTTAATTAGGCAGTGGAATTGGATATTAGACACATCCATGCCTCTGCAGCAGCACTGTTCTGCTCCGCACAAATACTCACTGGTGAATAATAACCAAGTCAGCGTGCACTCGTTTTAAAACAGTGGCCCAAGCTGCTCGGCTATACAGCTGTAATGTGCTACAGAAACTCAACTGCAGGCATCTAACTTTGTGTTCATGTTGTGATTTTGTCCCAGTGGGAATACAACAAATGCAATTTTTTTCCTGCGCTTTTCAAATGAGATTCATATAGTCAACCCAAAATCAACTTGTTTCGCGGACTAAGAATCATCCGGGACACAACTCAGATATTAGTTTACGACGTTTAA
>JAOPHQ010005432.1:0-196553 GCA_030340625.1 Merluccius polli
GGTTAAATTAGAGTGGTTGTTTAAAAATTAGGTACAATTGTTGAGGTAGGTAAGTTGAAAATGTTGAGGTAATATTTTCTGTTAATTAAAAGTGTAAAAAAAAAAAAAGAAAAGTGAAAAACTGTTCAGCTACTGATCGACTTCAACTGTTTGTCATTATCTCTGTCTATTTGTCTCTCTCCTTCTTCATCTACTCCATTTCCACACACACACACACACACACACACACTGCAATGTTTGATTGGAGGAGTTGAATGAAAGGAGAATGAAAGCTTATGATGTCGCACTCTAGCTTCATACGTAATTATGTTAACCACCATTACAGATCATTACACTCTGCCCGTTGTAGAGTTAACAAGAGTTGCAAACAATGTGTTGCACCCAATGCACTCTTGTCATGAGGAGGAGAGGAGAGGAGAGGAGAGGAGAGGAGAGAAGAGAAGAGAGGGGGGGGAGAGGAGAGCAGAGGAGAGGAGAGAGGGGGGGAGATGAGAGGAGAGGAGAGGAGAGAGGGGGGAGAGGAGAGGAGAGGAGAGAGAGAGGGGGGGAGAGGAGAGCAGAGGAGAGAGGGGGGGGGGGAGAGGAGAGGAGAGAGAGAGGGGGGGGAGAGGAGAGCAGAGGAGAGAGGGGGGGGGGGAGAGGAGAGAGAGAGGGGGGGGGGAGAGGAGAGGAGAGAGAGAGGGGGGGGGAGAGGAGATGAGAGGAGAGGAGAGGGAGAGAGGGGGGGAGAGGGGGGGGGAGAGGAGAGCAGAGGAGAGAGGGGGGGGGGAGAGGAGAGGAGAGAGAGAGGGGGGGGGGAGAGGAGAGGAGAGAGAGAGGGGGGGGGGGGAGAGGAGAGGAGAGGAGAGAGGGGGGGGAGAGGAGAGGAGAGAGAGAGGGGGGGGGAGAGGAGAATCTGAGTCCGAGAGGTTGAGTCAGTTCTATGTTCTGCACTTTGTCTCTGAATCTCTCTCTTATACACATGAATCCTGACCTCATTCCAACCGATAATGATAGCAGACTGAACTTGTGAGGTCAACTAAGTCAGTTGGGGCATAGTTTCCATCCTCCTCTATTATGTGTGCCCTGGGACCGGTTGTTAGGTTTGACGCCACTTCTCATAGCTCAGGAACAGTTGTTCAACAAGCTCCTGTGCCTTTCTTGCTGTGTCTCCCCGGCTGTTTCCAACACAGCTATCACACATATCGTAAACAGCAGTGTCCGCTCACAGGAAGCAATCATAACAATACTTAACTTTCTTTAATCCTCAGTTAGCACAGAATTGGCTGTCCAAACATAACATCATCCATCCCTGTTTGGATTGTGTCTGCTGCTCTTGTTTCTTGGTTGCTATGGTAACGTGTGGTGTTTGAGCCAGCACCGGAAAAGCCACTGCGAGGGCTGTGGCCACACAGTGGCTGGCTTGAGGGCACATGAGGTAATGTGGCCCGTAGCTTAGCCTCTACAGGGGCTAAGCTACGGGCTGACCGTAAGCTAACCGCTAAGTTAGAGTACATAACCGGTGATGCTCTGAGAGCACGCTGACGCTAACTCACACAATCAAAAAAACAACCTCCACCATACAATAAAACGTAACCTCTAAACGTATTAAAGGGACAATGTGTAAAATCTAGTGGCATCTAGTGGTGAGGTTGCAGATTACAACAAACTGAATACCCCCCCCCCCCTCACCTTTCCCTTTCCAAGATGAAGGAGAAGCTACACTGGCCTGTACCAGTAGGTACTAGGGGTGCAATAAACGCATAAAACTGTAATTTAATACACGGTCCAAATGTCAACGAGTACCTGTGTACTTGTTTTGGTTTTCTGTTTTTTTGTTTAAGTTTCACCAATGTACACATATAGAAAGTCACCTGTATACAGTATGTGTTACATCAACACTACAGCTCCACTGGTCACGCAGTGTTTTACTGTTGTAGAGCTAGCAGGATACACTCACAAACAGCCATTTTAATTACATTTACATTTAGTATTTAGTTAATTGTTTGATTTATTTTATGTTAGCCTTTACTTTACTTTATTTTACTTATTTTATGTTAGCTTATTTATTATTTACTCTAAATCCTGTAGGCTATTACCTTCCCACCTTTGTATCGCACCTTTGTATTGCAACTGTTGCACAGTAATTTCCCTCGGGATAAATAAAGCTTCTTGAATGTTGAATCTAATGTTATATCTATTCAGATCATTTTGTAACGTGACACGTATCCGGTTTAATTGCACTTTAGTTATTAGCTATTGTTTAGCTGCTGCCCGACGGTGAAGCTATGAAGCCCCGCCTCCTGGGCAGGGAGACACCGCTAGACTCACGGGACTCGGTCTTTAGTTCACCATGTAGCTGATGTTTTCTGCATCAGCTAATGGGGGTCCAAATAAAATCAATAAATCAATCAATGTCACATCGCTCATTCAGAGCGTGTATATCTGTTAAATATCCAATATCTTTAACTTAAACAAACAATTTCAAACTAGATAAAGTGCTATTGTGATTATTTTAATACACCACCACAGTAGCGCTATGCTGCTATAAATGTTATTTTCAGTTTTGATGTCAGGACGTCCCTGGTGGGCGGACAGTATTGTATCTAACACAGGGTAACTCCGCCCCCCCCCCCCCGGGCCAGCTACTAAACGTTGTTGAACGAACCTATTTTAGTCTCAAAAACAACATGCAACGGCGAAGGCTTCATTTCCCTAGAGCCATTTGTACTTTCTGGGCTACTGTATAAATATGGCGCAACATGGCGACCTCCGTGGAAGGGGACCCGCTCCCCATGTAGATATAAAAAGGTCATTCTAAGGTAACGAAAAATACTTGAATATTGAATATTATAATCCATTTCTGCCAAGAGATGCCACTTAATTCTACACATTGTACCTTAAAAGGTATAGGTATATATATATATATATATATATATATATATATATATATATATATATATATATATATATATATATATATATATACTGTAGATGGTCGTCATTGTGCGGATAATGTAGACATGCCTGTCTCTTGACTTCTGCTCAACAGCTCTGCCACTGCCTGTGTGCTGCTACTGTGCTGGCAGTGTAGATAGCAGATCACTACCAGCTGCCCAGATTGCCACTGGGACGTTAACTTTCTCTGAACCCTGATGCTTTCATGGTCGGTTTCTTCACCCCAACCAACCCAGCCCTATTCCCTAGATCAGCTGTTAACACCCATGTTCCTTTTTACTATAGTCATAAAGTAAGTACCGGTAATCATGTCCGATGCAATACAGCTCAGCTCGTTATGTGTATTTGCATACTTGCTATCAGAAAATGGTAATTAAATAATAAAACAGCATCTAATCGACTGACTTTTGGGGTGGATCATTTGTACCAAAATAGGCGACTTTTACAGTTCCAGGGGGCCTACAGTCCAATGTCTGCCCGTTCCATCCCATCCTCTCAAACTATTCCGTGCAACATACTGTAAATGCAATTGTGAAGTAGTAGCAGTATAATTATTAAATCATCTCTAATTATTTAGTAATATAGACAAGACAGATTGTACTGCGTGGTACGCCCACACAGCCAAGTCATTGAGTGACATCAATGCATGACTAGAACAACCGTCTTAGTTTGACACAAATTACGTTGCAACTATAAGTTGGTTCCTTTACCAATTGCACATGTTACATAATCTAGGGACATGCAGGTCAAGTCCTGAAGTATTCAAGATTTCTGATTAACTCACTAACTTAATATTCTGACTGGTCAGGATACCGGTCACCTGAGTGACTGGCTGATACGACTACTACATCATCTATCATACATAATCTATCATGAAGAATCATACCTACATCCACTAGACGCAGAGGAGCATTTGTACAGAGATGATATAAACCTGTACAAGTAGTAAGAAGAAGGACAATCATACTCACTGTGTGAAGGAATAGCAGTAGTCTGCGGGCTAGCGATGCGATTGGGGCTGAGTGGGGCTCAGTGACTAGGTGAGGGTGTGTTTGTATAAGATTCCCAGGACCCTCCCTCTGTAAAGTGCTGGCTTAAAAGGTCCAGTCAGAGCAAAATGACTTCATTGCTCTATGAAAAAGAGAGAGGAGGGGGGGGGGGGGAGAGAGGGAGAGGGAGAGAGAGAGAGGAGGAAAAGGAAACCACATCCTTAATAGGGCATGGCCTTTCTGTCTCTCTATCCCCCACCCCCCCCACCTCCCCACCCCCACCTCTCTCTCTCTCTCTCTCCCTTTCTTCCTCTGGAGTCTGGTGAAAAGCCCAGCCTTATTTGGGTAGAGCAGCTCCTCGAGGAGTGCAGGACAAGGCAGCCAGACGGCTGTGGGGTTTGCTTCGAGTAAATTCCCCAAATACTTTGACCAGAGCCCCCCTCCTACACAGCCGCAGCGCCACTTCCATTGGCGAAAAGAGGAAGCGCTTCGTACACAGGGAGAGAGAGGGTGAGAGGAGAAGACTGGGAAACCAATTGAACATACATGTGAAATGAGAGAGGGAGGAAGGGAAAAAAATGAACAGAGAGCAAGAAGTTGAAAAAACGCTGAGGTGGAGTATGATGCGGTGATGACTGATGGTCATGATGGAAGTAGAACACTGTTAATAAAAGAAAGGAATAACAACTAAAAAAAAGTGTGATTCAACCCGTCAGTGTCAAGTATTGTGGTTGGTTCATCTGGAGACCCAGCGGTTAGTGGGTTCTGTAGTTAGTGGGCTTTTTTGTTTGGCACGTTAGATGGTTGAGTGGCTGGTTGGTTAGTTGGTTGAGTGTTTTTCCTTTTTTAAATACGAGTTTTACTGATAATTTCCACCATAATAAAAAAAGGCACATTAAACAAGGAAATTCAACACTGCATAACAAACAAACAAAAAGGGGGGGGGGGGGGGGGGGGAGTGAATGCAAGGGTGACACCCAGGACCCGCAACAGCACGCAACTTTTTTTTTTTTTCTTCTTCTGTGTTATACATTCTTTATACAAGCCTTCCTAAGTGGAAACATTAGCATGAGTATTACTTCATGCTACACAGAGAAACAAAAGAAGCACAAATGAGAGGAGAAAGAAAGGAAGGGTTGTGTTACTTAACAAGTCTAAATTGCTATGGCAAATGTAATCAGTTACAAGAAACTTGAGTGGTTGAGTGATTGGTTGGTTGAGTGGTTAATTGGTTGAGTGGTTGATTGGTTGGAAAGAAGATGAGTGGAAAGGAGGAATAGAGGAATATAGGCACAGTGGCATTGAGAAACAGAAGAGAAGAGGGAAGAGGAGGGGAGAAGAGAGGAAAGGAGAGGAGGATGAATAGTCATCACATCATCTCATCACCTCAGGAATCACCTTTTAAGTCCTGGATGTCCTGTGTGTGTGTGTGTGTGTGTGTGTGTGTGTTTGTGCGTGCGTGTGTCATTCCCGTCCAGTAAGACTGGGTGACACTTCTCCCTGTACACTACAAGTCTCAGACACACACACACGCCTCCAGACCTTTCATTGGATGCCGTGGGTTGATGTCATCATTAACTGTCCATTGAGCACGGCAACAGAAGTTCACATTAGAATTTTTTTTTTACATACAAGGCATGCTATGCATGACATGTTACGAGGCATTTGTGTGTGTGTGTGTGTGTCCTTCTCTTCATCACCCAGCCTTTGTTTATACCACTGAAGGAATTTACTTACTCCAAGGCCTGCTGCTGTTTGTAATCATTTATGGAGCTCTGCTTAATAATGTCATAGGCCAAATGTAGCAGCTTTATGACACAGGGCTACTACATCCATCCATCTCCATCCATCCATCTCCATCCAGCTGTAGACTTGAGACTCGGACTCGAGTCGCAAAAATGGGGACTTGCCACTTGACTTGGACTCGCCTGCTGTGAGATTGACTTTTACTGGAGACCTGCTTTGAGACTCAAGTCTCTCTGAAAACTTGAAAGCAAAGTTTTGCTCAGATTTTAATGGCTATGACAAATAATCATTGAATGCTTCATTTGTTTGTTGCACACACTGCATTGAACACTGAAGCATGTCAGGTACATGCTGGGACTGGATTGGGGATGGCCTCTGTGTTTTATCCGGTTTAGTGCTGTTTTTTCAGCAGCCCATCAGGTAACACCGCTAGACCCACCGGGACTTTCACTGCTGATTGTCCCTTTCGCGCCCCGCGAGGGATTGCGAATATCTGTTGAGTAACCAATATCTTTCTAACTCAATATAAACAACAATAAACAATATTAGCCTACCCCTGTACCCCTGTATAGCCTACCTAGGAAACCTTGCTGTCATTTACATGTCCGTGATAGGAGGTTCTCTCTGTTCCACTTGGCCTACAATATTGCTTGTGCCTCACGTGTTATTAAAAGAGTAGTCTCCCATAGCCAGACTTATCTCCACACTTCGTTTTAGCGCTGTGCCAGTGCTGGAGAAAGGTCTGGCTCTACTCTTGCTGGTGAATTTATTTATCAACCAAAAAAGTTAACTTTAGGCCCTGGCGCTGAGGCAGGGTTGCTTCTGCGTTACTGACATCTTCTGGATTAATTTGGCTATTCTCCCCCTACATTTTTATTAATAACCATGTTTCACACAACAAATTAAACAATCTGTAATCTTATTAGTAATCAACCAAAATGTTTTGGTTGATTTGAAGTCTGCAATGCTGATTGCAAATGTATCAGTGTCCACTTTTATTTATCCATGTCCACTTTTACTATTAAGACTTGAGACTTGATTTGGACTTGCGCCCAAAGACTTGACTTGAATTGAACTTAAACCTAAAGACTTGACTTGCCTTAGACTTATACCCAAGGACCTAAAACCAGATCTGACATACATACATACATACATACATACATACATACATACATACATACATACATACATACATACATACATACATACGTACATACGTACATACATACATACATACATACGTGTGTGTGTGTGTGTGCTTTGTTTTAAACACCATTTAATAAACACAAGAATACAATTCAGCCTATATCATGAATTCCATTTAGTTTTATTATCAGTTATATTTCATAACTTTGTAATACCTTTCTCTGTACATTGGCCTATACGTGCCGCACTTTTTCTGTTCAACTCCTTTTAATGTATGTAATGCATACAGTGTACAGTTTCTTGAATACCGTTCCTTAAAGGGTCATCAACAGAATCGACTGGCTCCTATGTGGGGAACAACCACATTTGCCCATGATGGGCCTGGTTCACTCCAACAACCTCCATTACTCCACTCCAGCCCCCGTCAATAACTATCCAGTGAAGACCTCCAGCTAGGGTAGCACATCCTACTAATCATGGTACAGGAGGAAACCGGAGAACTTGTTGAACGTCATGTCTCCAGAGAGGCTCCTCCCAGCCACCAACTCCATGTACACCTGGCAGCCTCTCCGCAAATGCAACACCACCACCTGGTGGACACAGGTTGCAGAGAACGGTGTCACCATTTTACCAAGATATTTTAGAAAATTGGTAACACATATTTCTCACTGAGATGTACATATTATTAATATAATACATAATGCCCAAACCCATAGTCACGATAACCCAAGCTGCGCTTTAGCCCAAGGCCACAGCGTGATGCGCTCCTTTCCTTCTTGTAGCCCTGGCAACAACGTTGCTGGTCAACACTGCTTTCATACCTGTGATCCACTGTCCTCCTGGTCCTCACGATTATCCTCCCACGTTGACGCCACCACCTTTCCGTCCATCATCATTTGGACCTGCAGACAGGAGCCAAAGCAATTGAGAAAAGGCAGGCTACTCCTGAAATATAACTATAGGCCTAAATACCGTGAGATGTACCTGTCAAACTTTTAGCTCATCTCTGTATATCATTACTCATTCAAAAATGTAGGCAAAAAAGAGAAAAAAAGCACAAAAAAAACAAAACAAAGCAAGACCTAAGACCCCCCCCCCCCCCCCCCCCCCCCCCCCCCCCCCCCCCTACCTGAACATGGAAAAAAACCAACAACATTGAAATACGTAAAGGAAAACAAACTGAATGGAAAGTATGGACTGCCAGTAGATGTGTTGTAGGCCTACCTTGTGGTAGATGCGTTCATTTGGGTGTCCCACATTGGAGTACACCGTGTAGGAGAACGAAAAGGTTCCAGGGAAAAGTGCGGTGAAGACACCTGGTAACAAGTAACCAGTGGAGCCGTTAGCGAGATGGTGGAGACTCTGAACAGTTAACCCATTACAGCTATAGACAGAGCAAAGCATTTATATCTTAAGAATGAAATACGTGTTTATTTTGTCATTCTGTTGTCTTTGCGCCCATAACATAATAACATATTTTGTGTGTGCGTGTGCGTGTGTGTGTGTGTGTGTGTGTGTGTGTCTTACCCAGAGCAGGGTTATATCCATTGCCATCGTTAAGAGTAATAGTGGTGTAGGGAATGGTTACGCTTGCAGTGAAGGGACCAAAAGAATTTAATTTTGCAGGCATGGCGGCTGAGAATGCAATATGGCGGTTTTCTAAGAGAGGAGCATGGGAAAAAAGAGAGAAAATGTGAAAATAATATATAAATATATGACATATACTTAATCAACCCCCCCCCCCCCCCCCTCCTTTTTTATTGTATTTTTTTTGTATGTAAAACACTCTGCACTGGGTGTACCTGTGAGGGCATTTGTTTCTTTCTCCAGGTCCTTGACATCCAGCCACAAGTCCATCATCCAGTTGAAGGTGGTGTCTTCCAGAGTCATCATCTCTTTGGCCGCACAGCAGCAGTCACGCTGCTGATTGGCACATTTGCAATCCCATTTTCCACATGGCAGCAGGCCATGGAAGTCCCCTGTGAACAGAGAGATAGATGATTGAGGGAGGTTGAGAACAGGGACATTAAAGGGCCCCTATTTTCACCATCAGGTGTGAGTGTCATCATGTGACTACCCTCTAGTGACATCACAAGTGGGAGTGTCCACCCAGATGTATGATGACTATATCAGTCTACCAGTCTACCCAGTGGACTGTACCAACTGATAGGCTTATCTATCCATCATACATCTGTGTGGACACTCTCACTTGTGATGTCATGTGTAGTTAGTCAATAGCTAATCACATGCACACCTGGTGGTAAAATAGGGGCCCTTTAAGAAAAAATGAATGAAAATATGAAATGATGTAATACATTTGAAAAGAAAGAGTAGAGTGGAGTTAAGTTGTTAACGGTGAAGAGAAAGTAATGGAATCTCAATGTAGTCTGTGACAACATTCTCACACGGACAAGATATAAATTGAGATGTAAAACAAGACATTACGATTTTGTTGTTGATGTAAGTGACAAATTGTTTCCTTACTTGCTGCATCTGCCATTTCAGCAATAAAATTGTCCGTGGCGTAGGCACTGGTGCAGAGGCACAGCAACCCCCACAGACACATAAGCGACAATTCAACCAGCTTCATCTGCAATTGTACAGTCGTGAGTTAATTCAGATTTTCAGGGTGGCATCATCTTTTTAAATAATTTGATCAGTTTCTGTAAATTGTGGCCGTTACTAAACTGAGCAACACAATTAGTTACTTTGTTTATGAGCCTTACAAGATGCTTCACCTTTGACCCTATATTTGGAACCGCCTACCCTACACACAATCACACTTTTTTTCTTTTTTTTTTCACAATTATAAAGCATTTAAATTAACACAGCACTAACATTCTTAAACATAAAAGGAAAGTGTTAAATATGTTGTAGAATGATTTACAATATTATAATATAATATATTAGAATATTAAATTGCTTTCTTTTCTTAGTCTCTCTTTTAACCTGTAGCCCTTTGAGATCCTGAGATATAAAGGGCAATATAAATAAAATGCATTATTATTATTATTATTATTATTATTACATTTTTATAAAAATGTAAACTATTTTACAAAGCAAACATGTATAACATGTAATAATCGATATCTATTTGATCTAATAAATTCAATTGAAGAAAGGAATTGGCAAAAAAAACCTGTGCCAAAACATCCAATCTAAAACAGTAATCCACCTGCCGATTTTTTATTTACAATAAGCATGCATGGTTTTAATGACACCTACCAATATTGACGCATGTCTGTTTTTGTAATAAAGAAAAGGAAAAAGATTTATTGAAGAATGGTCAGTGATTCATCCACTTACTGTCCAGGTTGGTCTCTGTTTCCTTGGTGAAAAGGGCTGCTAATACCTGTAGGGTGGGAGGTCTGTTGTCAGTCTGAGAGTCCAGACTGCTGTCTTCAAGAGTCCAGCAGGTATGAAGTATGCAGGGCTTGCTTTTGACCACTTATTGATGCATGTCACATGACCTGATCCTTTACAAGTGAATGAATGTATCTTCCAACACACACACACACACACACACACACGCACCTTTCACAATGGGGAGGCAAATTTTAATGTTTCCTTTAACGTGACAAAACAAGTCCCTGTTGAATAGCCTTTTTGCTCACTGTTTTGTCTTCTCGCAGCATCTTTCACTGGGCCAATGGGTATCTGATTGCCATCATCTCAGTGGGGTCGCCTGAAATGGACCCGCCATGGAGGACAATGGACTGATGCCCGCAGACGAGGCGCAAAAGCATCCAACGTCCCGGTGGAGAATTGGTATCAGTTCATCAGAGGAGTCCCACATTTGTACATTGGTACACAACCTCACCTGGTTCCCAAGCTAACGTGGAACAATGAAGACGATAACAAAATAGACCGGAGGTAGTGTGGAAGAGGCACGGTGAAGATGGGTCGCTGCTGATGCGTGTTAACTACACCTTGAACTGTGTGGCCTAACTTGTCCTACACAATGCCAATCCTGTGTGTTTGTGCGCGTGTGTGTCTACTGACGCAAAATCTGTAAATGTGTTGCTGGTGGGTGAATTCATTCTGCGCATGCACCAAAAGGTCATCACCCCTTCACCCGGGTTAAACCAAGCCCCAAGGACCGGCCTCAAGGATTGTGGAACCGTGGACTAGGCCAGAAAGCCTTTTCCCCATGAGAAAAGCACATAGCCCAAAACTCAATAACTCAAAAACTATAGCTATAGTTCAAAACGGCTCCATTTTGGTATAAGATTTGGTTAAAAGGTTGGTTAATTGTAGGTATAAAGTATATAAAATAGTTAAGTTTACATATATGGTTAGCCCCACAAATCAGACTTTACATTAACAAGACTGATTAGCTCAAATGGGTGAACAGAGCCTTTCACTTTATTTCGCTTTAGATTTGTTTCGACCTAATCATGTTGCTGGAGACTGGGATCTGTAATTGGCTAAAATAAACCCAGGCTCTTCCGTCTCCCCAAGAAGTTCTGCTACAGCATAGTAGGATTGCTGGAGCTGAGATTAGTTATGGTCGATTGTGGGATTCGATTAGAGATGGTTAAATTTAGGATTTCTTTTAGAGATGGTTAGGTTTAGGTATTAGGTTAGAAATAATCTTGGATCTGGCAGTCATACTATATTATAGCAGAACGTCTGGGGGGAGACGGCACAGAGCTGGGAGCGGTCTGAAAACAAAATGGCCTCATACAGAGGCAGGCGCAGTCAACTCGAATCAGATATTCACAGTGATAATTAGCATTTCACTCACTAATAGCTGACGGATGGCTATGACATTTCTAACAAATTGTACTCGAGTTGCAGCTCTATAATTTTACCTACAGCACCTGGTGCCTCATTGTAGGCTACAATTCAATCAAGCCTTACAAAACATAGACACTTAACATCATAGCAGGAACATTTAATGAACATAATATAAAGAATTATGATGCATTATTTCCCATGGCCAGGCCCATGGCCTTCTTGGCTGTCATATCAACTGCCTGCCTGTATTCGCCCGTCTTCCACAAAAATTTGTAATCAGATTCATCATTATTAGTGCATCCCAGAGTGTACGAGTGACTTTCTTGTGTGCACAGTCCACACTGGTTGCATGGTGGACATGTTTTGATGACTGTATCGTCACAGTAGTGTAATATCTGTAACATTGTAATAATATGTCATATTTTACAAAACTATGAAACCACACAGCAGGAGCGGTGCTTTGAAGATCCTGTAGCGCCTTTGCTGTAAACATGTAGACCGAGGGAAACACTGGGTTCTAGCTGTCAAAATGTGAAGGTACACACTTGAGTTATTTTCTTAACTCAACTGCTGGGTTGACACTGCTGGATCATTCTGTTGAGTTATTCTAACTAATGTTGGGTACCTAAATTCTACCCAGCTGCTGAGTTACTAGTTGGGTCAAATTAACTGGGTTGCAACAACCCAGGCACTGATTTACTTTAACTTAGTCACTGGGCTGATAAAGAAATAAAACACGTTTGACTGTCTTTGAACTGTCTTTTTACTCCTGGACTCACTGGCAAAGGGGCAAGATCCAGGGGAACATTTCATTAAGGTTTGTTTCCTTTGTTTTACTATCTATACTGTATTTTATGTGTAGGAAACTTGTTGTAGAAAAGTCTGTACTGTGTGGCAATAGACAGTAGAAGAAAGGGCAATACTGTGTAGAAAATGGAAATTCAGGGTAGTTTTGGCACACTTTCTCACTCACACAAGTGTTTACAATTTACATAACTCATAAATTGAGTGAATTGAACCCAACTAGGCTGACTAGCTACCAATTATGTAGCCAATATAACCCAAATACTGGGTTAGCACAGCAACTCAACTGTAGTGTTAATATAACTAACAGCTTAGTTAAAATAACCCAACATATGAGTTAAAACTGGCTACCCATTTGGTTGAGTTATCCTTACTAAATTCTGGGCTGGTCCTATATTAAACCAGCAGTTGGGTTACAGTTGGGTTGTTTTTAACCCAACGTTTTTTAGAGTGTATGTGCTTTTAAAACAAATGTAGCAATGTTATTCCCAATGGGAACAAATGAAGCCTATTTAAACTTATATGCTGTGCATTTTACATTTTGATAATTCACTTCTACTACCACACCCTAAATGCATCTCATAAAGTAAAAGACAATGTCAGACACAGTTTTAGAATAACATTTTGATTTATTTTGGTATGAATTTACACAGATGCAGAGGTAGGCTATATTTAATGTGTCTTCACCACATCATCTGATCCGGCCATCAATCACAGACCTACACTAAAATCAAATAAAGCAAGTAAACAAATAAAAACATACAAGTAATAGTTAAAAGAAAGTCCGTGAGATGAAAGTACACACATAGCAACATTGGATCAATAAAGAGATAGCCAAGGAGGGAAAAGAGCAAGGTTAGAAAGTTTTGCAGCGGTAGATTGTTCTGTGGTGGCTTTTGTTTTACTCGCTGGTGTACAACAGAAAGCCAGTAAAGGTGTTGTAGTGACTGTTGTCGTCGCACAGGTAGCAGTTTTTGGGCAGCGTCACGTACACTTTGTCTCCGGCGGTCAGGTGCAAAGCCACCACGCTGGTGGTGCTGTCCTCCTGGTCCTGTGCGTTCATGTCTTTGAGGACGGAGACTGCCACTCCGTTCACCTTCAATGTGGCGCACGCCGCCAGTTCGGTTCCTTCAGAGCCGGAGTCGCTGTACACGGTCAGGGAGAGACTGTACACGCCGGAGAGTGGAGCGGTGAAGATGCCATTGTTTGGGTTGTAGTTGCCACCCATGTTGAGGAAGATATGCTTGTAGACAATGGTTGTGTTGTCATGGTGGGGCCCCAGGCACCAGCGTTTGTCAGTCAGAGCCACAGAGAAGGCACTGCGGCTGGCTGGGGAGGGGGATGAGCGCGAGAGCAAGTTAGGTCATTTCATTCACAACAGAGGAAGAGACATTTATGCAAGAATTGCACATGTAATAATGTCCTTATGATCTTGTGGTCCTTTTTCGTGTGTAAAGACACTCTCTCTCTCACACACACACTCACATCTAATCTTGGTAAGCGCATTCCTGGTCTCCTGCAGGCTATTCCTCAGCGCATTGAGGCTCATGTTGAAGAACTCCTCCATCCTGAACATCGTCTGCTGCATGAGGCAGCAGCCGCAGGTAGAGGCGTCTGTCAGGCACACTGCCAACACACAACACATACATTTCATGCACACGTGGAAAGAACTGAAGACATGCGCACACATCTCTTTTGTACCACTGCGGACATGGTTTGATTGATTGATTTTCCTGTAACATTACCACTGTCTGGGTTCTGGGTGGAAACAGCTTCTTTGCCGCCTTGTGACCAGGAGTACTTCTGGCCAGGGTCTGCCATGGCTGAGCCTACCACAACAACGAGGAATGCAATTGCTAGAAGTAGGAGACAAGTACAGTTAGACAAGTATCCATGTACGCTGATTCAATCACAGGGACATCTACTTCAGCTGACTTTTTGGCCTATTTACCAATTAATCCTTTTTTTTTTACACGTGTCCCCAAATTAAATAGGACTAAAGCCTCTGCTTTAAGGCTATTTTTGTCCCCAAATTAAATAGGATTAAAGCCTCTGCTTTAACCAGTATTACGACCATGTCTCAAATCCATTGCTGTCTTAATTAGTAAACCATTTTTAAATTATTTTTTAAAATTATAGTTTCTATGCTATTGCATGGTCCTCCACAGAGCCCTCCCGTAAACCTTACCTATCATATTGAATCTGGTCTGCGGTGGCTGCCCAGAGAGGAGTCACAGTGGTGGAAGCAGATGAACTGATGAATGGAGCAAAGTGAAGAGAGTTATATGCGGCACTCAATGAGCTTCCCCTCCGCCCCCTTTTATTTCTCTCTTTCTTTCAGAACACACCTCTCTCTTTATACTTGGTACCTTGGGAGATTACCTGGTGCCTTTGTTTCAGTTGGGAATATGGACGCATCCGCGCACACATGTGCGCGGATGCGTCCATATTCCCAACTGAAACAAAGCACACACACACACCTGCCAGGGCTTTTAGATGTAGGTCAGGCATTGTCATCTTAGTGTGTGCATTGTTTACAATCTTCCCATTGTCTTACAAAGACACCAACTTGCCTGCTGTTGCATAAATGTTTTTGTAAGGGATAAAAACAAGTGTCCATTGTCTCTATTGTGAAACCATGACTGTACAAGAGCGTGTATTATTAAGCCATAAAAAGTATACCTCTGTGTATGACTGCCAGGTAAGGGCTGTACAGTTTTAATCAGAAAGCAGCAGATTGTCATGGTGGTAACTGATGAGCTAATCTGGGCTAATTCCAATGCGATGTTGCTGACAACATCGAGACACTGGTGTATCGACACCATCGTGACTGTACCGGGTAAGGTGTTTCACATACACACCGTCTCAAAATACCTGCAATGAGCATTTCCTAATAACCAACATTATGACACACCGATTGTTATTGAGTGTGCAATGACAGTGCACTTTCATGCGTGAAACAAGATCACTGCCGTTGTCCGTGATTAGAAATTGTGTGAAGATGGCAGCACAAAGTCCAACACAAAACCTTTATGTGAATGGGGGACAGGTTTGCGGAATGTGGAGAAAAACAAGTTGTGTTTATAAGAGATATGGGAAATTACACATCAAAATTATTTCAATCAAAAGCTATTCATCCCGTTGCATTGTCAGTTT
Source organism: Merluccius polli (assembly GCA_030340625.1). Classification (NCBI taxonomy): domain Eukaryota; kingdom Metazoa; phylum Chordata; class Actinopteri; order Gadiformes; family Merlucciidae; genus Merluccius; species Merluccius polli. The sequence continues at coordinate 15,519 of JAOPHQ010005432.1, forward strand.
TTGGAGCAGATCATATCTATGAGCAGGGAGAGAAAGGACAGTTAATACTGCAGAAAGGGTCAAATATCGCTGCCTCCATTTCTTGGCATGTATTTCCCGCCACGGACACTCTAGATACAATCCAATAACAATGAAGAGCAAAGCAGACAGGTAAACAAGGTGTCCAATTTAATCTCTTCCTTTATTAAGATTAACTCTAATTTCATTTTATCTAAGAAAAATGCTAACATAACATCTAATACACGTTGTATAATACATTGAAGCATATACTTCAATGCAATGCCAATAAAATACATGTTGAGTTGGCCACTGAAAACTAATTTCACCATATAATAAAAAAGGAAAATTGTGCAAGTCTGCTAATTCCTTTATTTAGTTTCTTACATAAGGGTGATATTGAGGGTAATGTAACAGCACTCCAACATTATGCTTCCACACAGACATACATGTCACATGCAAGTGACGTGACGAATCGACAAATAGAAAAAGAAAGAACCCTTGCACACACCAGCACTAATTGCACTAAACGGTGTTTGGCAAGAGAGGAGGGCGTTCCCGAGGTCTGGTTCCTCTGGAGGAGGTCACCATTCCGTCCCAATCTCAGTCCAGTTGGCACACCAGCACCGAGGATCCTGACCCTGACCAGAACCTGAAACCTGGGTAGAGTGGTCCGGTAAACTGGGTCTGGTGGCAGTAGATGAGGTGGGCGTGGCTGTTGGCGATGCGGTAGAAGGCCAGAATGCCAGAGTACTGGTCCAGGTAGACGCCCACCCGGCGAGCCTTGCGGGAGCTCAGCAGGATCTCGCGGCCGTCGCACCAGAAGGAGAAGCCCGTCCCGGACCAGTACAAGCTCCATGAGGAAGGGTTGTAGCCCAGCCGGCTCTGGTCATCAGAAGTCTTTCGCTCCATTTCCTTGTAGGCCACACCGATGGTCATCTGAAGAAAAAAAAAAAAAGAAAACACCACCACATGATTTTAGCATCAAAGACAGACAGCCACACAGACACAACAAGTGACAACATGAAAGGTTAAATCTCACAGAGGTGTTGTACCCGAGCAGACAATTAACATATAAAGTGATATGTTAACAGAGATGTGTTCTGAGGGGCGGAGCAAAACTAGGCCCGTCGGCTGCCCCTGACATGCAAAACGGCTCGTTTGTCATGTCACCATTCCCCACCCCATCCCACCCATTCATACACCTTTCCACATGAATAAAAAACCTACCCTACACAACCGTCCTCAGCAAACAACTACACGGCAACTCACAACAATGTAACATTTACATTTTTTTTTAAAAAGACATCATCATTGAGTCACACTCCGGCTCCCTTTCTCCATCATGCAGTACATTATCACCCTTATACCTTCAGACCGGTCCACTCCACCTCCCAGTAGAAGGGGCTCCCAGACAGGGGCTCCCTGCAGAGCACCTGTCTCCAGAACTGGAAGCGCTCGGGGTGGTCCGCGGGGTTCTGACTCTCCGCACGCAGCGTGGCCTTGCGCCCGCCCTCCGACAGCAGGATGTGGCGAAAGGCCGTGTTGGGGTCCATGATGGGCTCGCAGCGGTCTGAGTGAGTGAGTGAGTGAGTGAGTGAGTCGTTCGGCAAAACAAGGGGATGCAGTTAAGTCAGCTGGTCACATTCATTTCAGTACAGAGACTGTGTCTGTGAGATGCACTATACTCTAATAGAGAGGTGCAGGCATGAGTCCTAAAACCCGGAAGTCCGTTAGCATGTTGGCACTTCCGGTTCCCTCGTCTCGAAGTCAATGGTTTTTTCGAATGGGTTTTTGGTTCGATGCCTGAAATAAGATCTGTGCTTAACACCAGCTTTAGAGAGTTACACGTTTTGGTCTATGACATAAAATATGTCAGTAAATACCCCACTCGTGAATTTTGAAGCTTTTACGGTCTTAAAAAACTTCTGGCGATTGCATTTATGCTTCAGTGTTCATTGGTGAAGATTATCTTGCTTAACAAAACGTGTGAGTATCATAAAGTTTTGTTTGCCACAGAGCTTATTTTCTGCAATAATGCAAAAGCCAATGGGAAAACCCCATTGGCTTGTTGTCACGGGAACCCTGGCCGACGCTAACTTCCGGGTTGGCCTACAAAAATATGTCATCCCTGCACCACTCTAAGCTTAGTCTACATTTAAACTAGCCATGTATTGCAACATGATAGCCATTTGTCACTCTTTGCCGCCCACGTGGGCGTGTTAAGTTTAAATATATGTCTGTATGTGGCAACGGTTCAGTCAATTAGGAAATGTTATCTATACAGACACCCCAGTAAAGGGTTGTTCACAGTCAAAACTCACATTTCAGCATGTCTTCTCTTGTCTCAGGCTTTAGGCCCGTGCTTTCTGCTGTTGCCATAAGAGATGCTAGAAATATATACAAAAAAAGAAAAAACAATTAGTGTATATTGCCCTCGATGGAAACGCAATGTGTATGTATTCGTTAGCTGTTGCTCAAATTGCATCGTTGCATACCTTGAGATCGATGGGGCAGGGTTGGATGGGCCGGAGCTAAAGCTTCATACAAAGATAGAAAAAACATTTCAATTAAACATCTTAATAACATACTGCATTTGGCTTCTTTTTGTGAATCCTGATATTTTATAAAAAAGGGTTCATTATTAACTTTAGTTATATTAATTTATTTATATACATTTTGCCTATGAACTGCAGCATTTTCAACATAATATAGTCCTTTCATTCAATGGACACACCAATCCTGACTGCATCACTTTTTATCAGCTAATATTTTTTTACATGTATATTTTTTTAGCAGTAAAGACGCTAAATAAATCTCCCAATACCACTTATCAATTACAGCCCAAAACACTTTCACCCTAATATCAAACTAATAATTGTTTACCCATACAAAGAGTATCTTCTTGACCAATGCAAATGGACACAGGAAAATCAGTGAGACATTTTGGTTAGATTTTCAGCCCAACAACTTCACCCCTTAAATACCTGCACCATATACATTTTAAAGATGGTTTTAATGTTGAATTAATTATTTGTGAATTACCCATGGCACCTTCACTGCTGTCAGTCTCCGTTTCCCCATTGGCGAATTGTCCCGCAGTGACATCATTAACTACCAATGAGGAGGAAATGTTACAACCCTCACAACAACACTACTCAATAACCTTTAACATTTCTGACATTACTTTTTTGGCTCATATATATATATATATATATATATATATATATATATATATATATATATATATATATATATATATATATATGACCGGAGGGGGAGAGGTGCGCGATTGTTGACGGGGGGGGGGGGGGGGGTCAGTAATGACACCGCGAATACGGACGTTTATCATCTTTTTTTAAATATATATTTTTTAAGAGGCCCCTGATTGGCCGAGGCCCCGGGCTGAAGCCCAGGTAAGCCCGTGCATTAAGGCGCCGTTCTGCGGCGCTTACCTTCCTTGGTGGAAATCCGGTATAGACCCAGCTCCCAACCCAACTTTGAGAATAGATTAACGGCGATAATTTTTTTATCGCGCGATAAGAGTCTCGCGTTATCGCAGCGCGTTAACGCCGATAACGGCCCACCTCTAATATATATATATATATATACACATATATACATATATATATATATATATTTATAAAGACCAGAACAAAGAACAGAACTGTGGTACCAAGGTACTGACCTAGTCTGAAGATCTTAGCAAGGCTGTTTTTGGAAAGGTCCTGTACCAGGTTCTGAAGTTCTGACAAGGCAGAGTGGATTTCAGCTACGACCTCATGTTCCTGAGCCAGACCTGACTCTTCCCTCTCGGTTTGGGCCAAGGGCTCCATGGTATGAAAGTTCTGGAAAATAATACAAAAGAAAAAAACAGCAAAGGTCATTCCTTTATGTGCATGCATTGCATCGCTGTGCACAACAAAGTAAACACAGGATGTTGATATCATATTGAGATGCAAGGTATTTCTTTAAATGTCAACGGGAAGACTTCGATGAGTAGGGCTGCTTGATATTAAATAATTTATTATCACGATAATTATATGGTACCAATTATATATCATCAAATGTTATGATTCATTCATATTGCTTATTTATAAGACAGATAGTTCCGGTCCTTGATTCTGATTGGCTATTGTAAAATACAGAAACAGGCGCCTGTGACCGCATTTTTCAGTATAAATGCGCCTGTATCCTAAAGCCTGTATGCTAGCCTGTGTTGCTTGGCAACCATTTTGCTGTCTTGAGGAACTATATTGCTTGGTGGAAGAATGATTTGTTTTCAATAAATGATGACATTTATTTTGCTGTGTTTACTTTGTGAAATCTTACTAGGTGGTCTATAGTAACCGATTTAGGAATCGTTTTAACAAACCCTAGCTGGTCTAAAATCACTGTAAACCACTGCCTCTCGTGGCTTATTGCTTAATTTGCGAAGACCGATATGCTCTTCCCAGACCTTCAAGAAGCAGACGTGGTCCGGCATGTCCGCCAGTCTGTCCATCTCCTGACTTTTCCAATGAAGCTGTGCCGCTTGCTGCTGCAGCCTGTGGATGTGGCACTCAGCTCGGCTGCCCATGGAGGCCTCGTGGGCAGAGAGGAGCTCTTCAACCTGGGTTCCCATCAACTCCAAGCCCTTCCTCAGCTCCAAGATCAGATGTGCCCTCTCTTTCTGCAGGGCCTGGACAGAGTCCTATAAAGAGACGTTTGAGAGACACACAAGAAGGGTTAATAATAAAGGTGACAGAGGAAATCACACACAGAAGGATACAAGAAAGTGTTTTTTTTTGTGGTTAAATGCTGACAGCTGGCCGTACAGAAGCCAAAACAAAAAGGACATTGGCTTACTTTATGTTGCAGCGTAGCCAGGGAAATCTTCTCTAGGTCTTTCTCAGTCTCCTGTATCCTGACCTGCACATCAGCCTGCATCTGAACTAGCTCCCTCTGTCGAAACACACACACACACACACACCACTTGTCCGACGAGTCTTTCAAGTTCACCGTCACCAGGAACAACAATGCCTCTGTAACCAATGAATGGTTGTTTTATGAAGGGCACTTGCAGTATTATACGCCAAGAACCAAGTTAAAACACACCCAAATGCCATCCAAGCCAAATAGCATAACATTCGCCTTGTTCTAGTGTGTACCTGCTTCGCTCTCCTCTCTTCCTCTGGTGTGAGTACACAATGCCCCACGTGTCCATACCGACAACACTCCTCACAGACGCACTCCCTGTCCTCTCGGCAGTACCGGTCCAGAGGCCGTTGGTGCTGAGGGCAGGGGCTGGGGGCCACCGTGGGAAGCTGAGGGTAAATGCTCCCCTGTCCTCCGAGGGCCTCCCCTGTCGCTCCTGTACCCGGCGAGACCTCCGAGTTGACGGGCATTGACGGCGGCGGGGCACGGGGGTCGGACACGGAGGCGCTCTGCTTGAGGCTGGCTCTGAGCTTCTCCATAGCCTCCACCAGCACGGTGCTCCTTGCCAGCGAGGGTCGCGGGTTGAAGAACCGTCTACACTGAGGGCAGCTGTAGCGGCCTTTGCCGTCCCCCCGGTCCCAGTGACCTTGAATGCAACGCAGGCAGTAAGAGTGGCCACATGGTAGGGTGGCAGGGTCCTTCATGGTCTCCAGGCAGACCGAGCAGACAAAGGTCTCTTCGTCCCAGGCGGAGGCCATGGTGAATTCGCCGCTATCCAAGTGAGGACAAGACGTCAGTAAGAATAGTGTAGAGTCACCAGATGTAGAGCAACACAGAGAGACAGAGAATGAGCAGGGGGGGGGGGAGCTAAGCTGAAATACCACTTCACGTGCATCACCTGCTACGTAAGAGGCTGTGGGACATGATCTGGGTAGGGCTGGAAAAACAAGTGGAACGAGGAGTTTCCCCAACCCGAGACCGGAGAGGTGAACCGTCATCATTAACATACCACTGCATCAGTCATCCTATTCAATCCAAGTGCATAGTAGTGCCTATACACCACAGGTTGTTCCACTTCATTAGGAACATCACAAAACTATCATCACCACCACCACCACCACCGTCATCATCATCAACACCATCATCATCACCATCAACACCACCACCATCATCATCATCATCATCATCAACACCACCATCAACATCATCATCATCACCGTCATCATCATCACCACCATCATCACCAGTAATGGAAATGGGAAGGAGTCTGAGGAGCCAAACTGGCGCTTCATGGAGGTATTGCACCAACAGGAAGCCGGCGGTCATGTGAGTGAGGCCGCTGCGGGCCGACGGGAGGAGACGCGCTGCGCCATATTGGGCCGGCGGAGAGCCTCAGCCCGCTAGCTGGAGCGCCAACTAATCCATGTTTTGCGCAACACATGTCCAAGGTGAGCATGAACTACGCGTCGTTTTATTCACGCCATCTTGCCCCCCCGTTGTGTTCGGGACGGGGGGGGTCACCGTGTTGGGGAAAAAAAAGGTCACCGCGACGTTGTGAGTGTCCCCAAACAGCGGTACATAGTGTAGTGTACAGTTTCACAATAACATACATGGCGTAGTAGCGCGGTAGGGAGCGACATTTTGATATTTTTTTAACCAACCTATCTGGTTAGCGTTAGCTCACCGGAGGAGCAGCCGCAAAGTGCGCCGTTTTCCCGGGGGAACGGCTGTTCAGACACCGGCGGCACGCTGGAAGCGGTCCGAACATGAAGGCTAGCCGTGCGGGCTAGCGGGCGACGGTTCTGGAAATGCGACGGTGGTTATATTGGATATTTGATATATATAGATATATAGATATATATGCTCGTTTAGATAACTGTTTGTGAGTTGTCGTGAAGCTAAGGTGGGGTGCTTCAGCACTAGTACCGTGGTGGTGCAGCAGGGATGCGGGAGCTGCCGCTACTCACAGCCGGTGATTACTGTGGTGAAGACAGCCATGTTCAATTAGTCTCAGCTGTAATGCCGTGAGTCAGTTAAAAGCCCATGCGTTGTTGTGCATTTAGTAAGTAGACTATCTATCCATCTGTCTGTCTGTCTGTCTGTAAACTATAAGACCATCGGAACCAGCACACACTGCGTGATTCATTCAAAAGGCAGACTTTTTTTGAAGTCAAAATATGAATATTAGTTTTACCCATAGAAAATATTCAAATATAAGATATATCAGATACCGAAAAGTCGTTCTGCTTTTGTATTTGTATTTTTGTGGAAAGAACTATTGGCCTACATTATGAAGTTAGTATGATGGTACTTTGTGTTCATGTTGTTGCAGGATGTTCAAAGGTCCTCAGACCTGGTCCTGCACTGTGAGGCCCCTGCTGGTCGGCGTGGGAGACCCCGTGGCTTTGCCTGAGACCATCTGCAGGAGGTGGTGTACTTCTACCGGCTGGAGGACCCTCGCCTCCTCACAGAAGAGACGAGGACGAGTAAAGGAAGGAGGATGGTCATTCTCCAAGGAGACGCTGTCCTCCGTTTCAGCTCCCGCACAATCAAGCTCGGGCGGCGGACGTCGTCTCCTGAAAGCTGCTACACACCAAAACCTCATAACCGGAGCCGCTCTGTCTGTCCGTCCCCAGCTTCCTCCTCCCGCGCAGCCTAAAATAAGACTTGAGCCTCGGCAGTGCTGCACATTAAAGTATTTAACGCAAACATCCAGAGGCCTGAGTACACGCTGTGACAGTTTAAACAACATCAACCTTCAACCGCAGACCAGGCTGTGGAACATCAGCCAACCACCAGTCTGTATTAGCGCCGCTCATAATCGGCGTGGCGTATTTCTGCCTCAAGTTATAGGCCCCGCCGCACATAGACCAGCCCTTTTGACCCCCCCCAGTCACCCCGCCCTGTGGAACCAGAGCAGAGCCATCCACCCGGCCGGCACGCGCCAGGCCACCGCCCTGAGGGACTGCTTGTCCCTGGAGAACGAGCAGAGGTGCCGACGCAGCCTGGGCCGCAACCTGAAGCTGTATGAGGCAGGGCGAGGGGCGGCGGCGGCTCAGGCCCATGGAAAGAGCCAGGGGAGGTGGGCGTCCATCCTGGTGTCTCTGTGCTCCGTGCAAGGCGAACCGGCTTTCCTCTTCACTCTGCGCTCCAGCAATTTGAAAAGAAACAAGGGAGATGTCAGGTTGGTGCCTCGCCTGTAGAGTTAGCTGTATTGTGGACAGTGTATTTGGATAAGTACATAATTATTATAATATAATAATTATGATAGAGTATCACGATACGAGATTAGAAAGTTGTATTATTAGGCTATACCTTTTTAAAAACACAATTTCAGTACCATCAACATACAATGCAATGGACCACTGTGATATATAGATATCTATATGTAAATAGATATGTCTATATCTATATTGATGTGTAGAGCTATCAATCTATCAGGCTTCTGTTTGTGTGTCTGACGATTGCTGTATGGCACATTATGAATTTCCGACAGGACTAATAAATAAATATATATAAATGTATAGATATAGAAAATATATAGAATTGTTTTTTTGTTTTTTTTTCTCTCCCTTATCATCTATAGATTTACCCTGGGTCGAATAGTAATCCATGTGAAGTTTGTACACTGTGGATTTCAGTAGGTGTGCTCCAACATGATCACCCTGTCATTTGGTTGTGTAGCTTTGCGGGTGGCAAGAACGATCCATCAGACAAAGATGTTGTGGACACAGCACTGAGAGAAGCCCGGGAGGAGCTTGGTGTTACTGTGGCAACAGAGAAGGTGTGGGGCATTTTGAAGCCCCTCAGGGAAACGGTAAGTAATTAAGGGTTGCAGTTGGTCAGTCTTTCATGCATCTAAGAGAATATCACAAAGGAATAGATGTTGTCATGGCTGGAGTGGTTAACATCGATGGCAAAATAGGAGATTTTTAATCCATACACACAAATGATGTATAAATATTGTCATGAGCTTAAAGGGGAATGCCACTTTGTAACACTTCTGTGGTCAATTTCACAACTTCCCGGGCTTTTGTGTGCACCCCAGATGGTTTTTAGGTTGCCTGCTTCAATATTTACATGTTTGATACTCGTATAAGCAAATGCACCCCCCCCATCAAATAGAAACCCATTCAACATAAAACTCATGTGACTGATATTGTACTTCTAATGAATGCGTTGCCATTCATATTTGAGGTAAAATATCTTAATATTGAAGCAAGCAACCTCTAAAATGTCTGGGGTGTACACTAAAGCCAAAGTAGGTGTGAGAATGACCCCAAAAGTTTTAGAAAGTGAAATTCCCCTTTTAAACAGCAAGTCTGCTTTTTTTTAAAGCCAAGCTGCTAATCAGTCATTATCTGGTTGTCTATGATTTTTATCTTTCTATAGACAGGCATGATGATTGCTCCTGTGCTGGCTAATCTCGGCCCCATTGAAGACCTCTCCTTTAAACCGAACCCAGAAGAGGTAAACTCAGTTGGTTCCTGTTGTCATTCAAGCTACTGTTTAAATGCAATCTCATGAGCAGATCTCTACAAAATCATATTTACTTTTTACTCTCTATTTTCTAATGAAAACAATCTTTGTACCCTTTTGTGTTGACCCGCAGGTTGAGGAAATTTTCACGTTGTCCCTCTCACACGTGTGCAACCCCTCGAACCGCAGATACACACACTTCCGCACCGGCGACAAGTACGGCTACACACTGCCGGTGTTCCGCAACGGGAAGCACCGCGTGTGGGGCCTGACTGCCGTGGCTCTCGACCACACCCTCGCACTCATCACGACGCCATAGCAACCTGACTCGCATCTTCGCAATGTGCACACATTTGAATCATGTCATAGCTAGTTTGACAGCTAGTTTAAATCAAAGTGGCATTTGATTTATGTAATGAGCTTCATGGCATTTGTTGATTTGACTGCAGTGGATTTTAATTGGTCCGTGAATTTGGTTTGCACTTTCTACGAGGCACGAGTAAACGGTGCTCATTAGAGCAGTATGTGTGACGAGGTTGGCCTCCTGGTTTGAGGACATAGTGAAACAATGCATGTATGGAGCAATGGTTATTTGCATTGACAAATTCTCTGGACTTGGCTGAAAATTGTGAAAAACTTGAAAGAAAACCCTCCTGCATATATTTTTTACTGCTGAGTTGATTCTATATATTGATATTTGTTCTATATATGCTTTATATTTAACTATATATTCTTTATATTTAAAAATGAAACACATTTCAGTACACTCAGGGAGATAGTTTTCAGAAATATGCATAATTGAAAATAACCTAATTAACCCTAAAATATAAAATATAAATGTATTTTCCTTTAAGATCAAATAAACATTTACTCATGGCATTCATGAATTTCAAAAGATGAGACTGTTTTCAGCCATTGCTTGTGTGTATGTCTTCTACTGAAAACCTGATGAGATTGTCTACTCAAAAAGAGATTGCTTCTTCAGTGCCAGTGGGATATGGTTGGCACATTGAACAGACTCTGTTATTGTTGTAGGCAGGATCCTATTGAAAGGCAATTCCAATGCAATTCAACTGGCTGTTAAATGTTCACCTTGCAGAATAATTCAATGTGAACTGGACTTGACAGTCAATCAAAAATGTTAAGCACACTGCTGAGTGTTTGATGGAAAACAATAATAAAATGTATCTGGAAAAAGCAGTTGTCTGTATTAATAAGTACCAGTAATCATGTATCTTTCAATTCTTAAATGCTAAACATAAAAAAGGTGAGCACAAAACTCTTAGTCTACGAATTAACATAACAGAAGCTTTTCATTTAGCACAATCAGCCAGAAGCGCCAAACAATACTAAAAAAAATACACTGACATTTGATTAAGAGCTATCAGCTGTCTTCTGGCCGACACGTGTCCGGGATCTCCTACAGCGGGAGAAAATAAACGTGGTCCCAGGAGAAAGCAATCTCTTGTTAGTCTCTGATGATACTCTGTTCTTTTATAGCTTATTTTCTTCCTTCGTTATGGCATTGAACACTCCATGGGGTCCTGGGAGTCGGGCAGCAGGTGGCAGTTGAAGGGCCAGCTGAAGGAGAAGAGATCCAGGACCGGGCCACACTGCTGTTCGGCCGCCGAGCAGACGGAGCGGCAGGGCTGGACCACGCCACCCTGGGGGCTGCACTGGGGCAGGAACATGCCACACATCAGCCGCCGCAGGGGCTCGAAGCACACCAGCTCCATCATCACCTTTCGTGGGGGGGGGGGGGGGGGGGATGTTTTGCATGGAGGCGAACGAGAAAGGAAAGAGAGGCAACACTTTCAGATTCAACCTTCAAACCTCAAAACAACATACGGTATGCAAGTGTTTGGTTTATTTTAATATGATAGCCGACTTCCATAACGTCATTAGTCACCTTGCTTGGTAACACTCCATAATAAGGGTCCTTAATAAATAGCAAACTAGTCATTAACTAACCCTTTGTTAATTGTTACTAAAATATCTATTTGCCACAAGTTAATGGTTTTTTAATCATTAATTAAATATTAGTTATTTGTGTATAATCTGTTTGTTAATGTTTTAACAAACAAAAAACAATCTATTAACAAATACTGTATTAATAGTGTTTTAATAGTTAACTAAATGTATTCTTGGCACTAATTAACAGTTATTTATTACATAATTAGAATGTTAAATGCTTATTTACAAACTATATGTTAATATAGAAGTTAATGACATATTAGTATTTAACTAATTGTTACTAAACTGTTTCTGCCTATCCCAATTGTTATTAAACTGTGTTTCTGCCCATCCCAATATGAACCACTTCTCATAGGACCCTTATAATAAAGTTGGTTACGCTTAATTAATATATTAGTAATATATAACTATCAGTATTGGGGACCCTTATAATAAAGTTGGTTAACCATAATTAATACATTAGTAATATATAACCATCAGTATTGGGGACCCTTATAATAAAGTTGGTTAACCATAATTAATATATTAGTAATATATAACTATCAGTATTGGGACCCTTATAATAAAGTTGGTTAACCATTATTAATGCATTAGTAATTTATAACTATCAGTATGGGGGGACCCTTATAATAAAGTTGGAACAGTAATCATTAATTATTTACAAATATTTCTTATAACATGTATTGAAGATAGAAAATATTTTACACTGGGTCTCTCACACTGGAAATGAATGATCTCAGCACACACTGTTGGGAAGAGGGATGAACACACTTTATTTATAAAGTTAAAGAACTCTCCAATAGCTTTTTATTTTCTGGAAAGCTGACCACTAAAGGTAACACTGGAAAGGGGGATGAACACACTTTATTTATAAACACTCCAATAGCTTTTTATTTTCTTTTTATTTTACAACTGACACCTTTAGTTAAGCTGATGGCCTCCTGGAAAACCGACCACTTAAACAGAATGTATGAAAATGAAAAACAGGCAATATTTCTACATTCTGTTTTACAACACTTGAAGCAAAACAAACAAAAAAAACCCCACAAACTGAGGTAGAAAAAACAAAACAAAAAAAAACAATTATGCTCTCTTTCCATATGGAATTAATTTGCATTGACTTTTTAAGTCTCCCACTTTTGACTGAATCTGGGCATCACCTTTGATGTAGTTTTGGCAAACAACTGCCACATCTTTCAGCTTTGCTTGTTTGGCTTGATCAAGGAGCTTTGTGAATTCTTACTAATATATGAATAACTCTTAACCAACTTTATTATAAGGGGCCCCACACTGATAGTTATATATTACTAATATATTAATTAAGCGTAACCAACTTTATTATAAGGGTCCTATGAGAAGTGGTTCATATTGGGATGGGCAGAAACACAGTTTAATAACAATTGGGATAGGCAGAAACAGTTTAGTAACAATTAGTTAAATACTAATATGTCATTAACTTCTATATTAACATATAGTTTGTAAATAAGCATTTAACATTCTAATTATGTAATAAATAACTGTTAATTAGTGCCAAGAATACATTTAGTTAACTATTAAAACACTATTAATACAGTATTTGTTAATAGATTGTTTTTTGTTTGTTAAAACATTAACAAACAGATTATACACAAATAACTAATATTTAATTAATGATTAAAAAACCATTAACTTGTGGCAAATAGATATTTTAGTAACAATTAACAAAGGGTTAGTTAATGACTAGTTTGCTATTTATTAAGGACCCTTATTATGGAGTGTTACCCATTGCTTTTATCCTGGAAACACATGTTATCGTTTGGTGTATTGGTTGTGTTGTCTGTAATGTGTTGTGTTGTCTGTATTGTGTTGTCTGTAATGTGTTGTGTTGTCTGTAATGTGTTGTGTTGTCTGTCTTGTGTTGTCTGTAATGTGTTGTGTTGTCTGTAATGTGTTGTCTGTAATATGTTATGTTGTCTGTATTGTGTTATGTTGTCTGTAATGTGTTCTGTTGTCTGTATTGTGTTCTGTTGTTTGTAATGTGTTGTGTTGTCTGTATTTTGTTCAGCATGTTTTCTAAATGCTGCGCATGTTTTCTCTATTTGCATGTGTTTGGGGGGGGGGGGGGGGATTGCAATTCTTGCTGTGGTAGTACATGTCAGGGTACATGTGCCTCACCTGGTACTGTCGTAGCAGCATGGCAGCCTGCCTCTGGTCAGAGATGGACAGCCAGATGTTGGGGAAGGAGGTGAGGTTGTAGCTGAGGCCCTGGCACATCTCCACCTCGATGAGCTCACACGACGATGCTGGCAGGGCAGGTGAACCATGGATGATTCTGACTGAATATGATTCAAATAGATACTTGTTTTTTTCAACACACGCACACGCACACACACACACACACACACACACACACACACACACACACACACACTGTGTCCACCCCACCCCTTTCTGCCTTGTTTAGTCGTATTCTTTCTGTTGCAGCAGGCATGCTCGGTTCATTAACTGAACAATATGCACCTGATGCTGACCAGGGGTATTTGAGAGCTGTCTCCCTGCCACGTAATAGGGCTTGTATATCAGAATGCATCATGGGATGGTTGTTACATCATCTTGTTTCAACCCAGAGCCAGGCTGTAACACACACACACACAAACACACACACACACACACATAGTTCAAACTTCATTGCCTGCTGTGTTCCCGAGATGAGGGGTGGATGATGACAGTGACTTACTGAAGGAGGGGAAGGTGGCGTTGCCGCAGCCCTCCTCATCCGCTCCATCGGGGCAGTCGTTCCACCCGTCACACAGCCACACCTGCGGCAGACACTCCCTGGATTTGCAGGCAAACTGCCAGGGGCCGCATGTCGCTAATAAATAAATGAATATAAATACATGAAAAACATGCTAAGGGAATGTGAACCACGTGGGAAGAAAAGAAAGACCAAATGAATGGTAGGGGAGAAGTAAGGGTTTGAAATGGTATGGACAGAATGGAGGGAAGATCTGGAGAAGAACTGATGAGGACCGACTGACTGTCTGCCAGGGACACGGCCTGGTATGTTACGTTAAAGCCACTGTCGGCCACTCCTTCGTCTGCCACGAACACCACGGTAATCTGGGGCCCGGATGAAGTCAGGTCTGGGGGAAGGCTGGTTCCACAGAACCTGAGTGGGGGGAGGGGGGGGTGATCAAATCCAATAAAACATACAAAAGAGCTTGGGAAACCGGACCAAACCATAAACAAACAAACTCCACGTTATGTAACACTAGAGCAGATGGATAAGGAGATTAACTCCATTTATTCCTTACATGGACTAAAAACAAGACATTGTTATATAAACCAGGGCCTTGGGAACGTGACTGAGAGAGGATCAAAGCAATCACACACACCCCACACAAGGCTGGATTAGTCAGGGCCCCCCCCCACACACACACACACACACACACACACACACACACACACCTAAGAAATACTGATCTTGAATCTGTGCAATGTAAGCCACCTGTTCTCTATGCCCACCCACCTTGACCATGATCATTACAGTGCATTGCCACTTGCTCACCAGTCACTTAATTTTCTTGGAAACAACTTTTATTTCATTCTGATTGGATAATTATCAAGCTCAAGAGAATAGGTCAAGAGAATAGGTCAAGCTTTGTGTCATATTTCTGTGAAGCCCGACATAAGAAAAATAGATTTTTTTTTGCTCCCATTGCAGAGGGTCCTTTTGCGCTCAGGGGCCCCTGGGCATATGCCCAGATTGCGCATATGGTAGATCCGGGCTCGCTTGCATATGCACACACACACACACACACGCACCTGCCCAAGACCCGACCCGCTCCAGTGTCTGCACTGTCATGGACCTCGACGTAATCAAACTCGCACACATCCTGGGTCTCCAGGCTGAAGTTCCTGAAGCTCAGCCTGATCACATGACCCTCCTCCACAGATATACGCCATGTGCACAACTGAAGAAAGAGACAGAGAAAGCGTGCGCACGTGCGTGTCAGCGGTGGTACACGATTCACGGGGACAGCTATAACGGCCAGCGAGGCCATGGAGTTTCAAACACCTTGAACCGGGCTGAAAAGAGCAGGTGAAGATACCTGTTGGTGGGGATAAAGCCTGGGGTGGTTTGGACTGGCGATGGATCCATGAGGGCCGGTCTTCTGTCCCCCACATTCTGTTCAACCACAGAGGACAAACCTCCTGAGTACCACTCAACATAGGTCACAGATCCAATTGAATCGAAGAGACTTCATTGCAGTCACCATCACACAGCACTAACCACTTGGCGCTGCACGAGGAATGCAGAAATCAAAGCCAATTGTGTAACATCCTGTAATCCCCTTAACATTTCTCGATAATGCAATTACTTGCTGTACAAGTCTACTTCCCACCAGCAACATAACAAACAGCTTTATATATATATATATATGTATATCTGTGTATAACCCAAATGCGTGCTCACCCTTGTGCTTATGGCTGCAGTTTGCCTCGTCCGTTTGGTCACGGCAGTTGGGCTGTCCGTCACACACAGACACTGGGAGCAGACAGCGGCCACCATCACACATGAACTCCTCTCTGGAGCAGCTCTCTGGGAAAGATGTGGAGACAGACACACACACACACACAACACACTCACAAATAGGGTGCTATGTTTCCATTTGAGAACATTTTGGACAAACTCTAAAACTTGTGAAATTAAATGGAAATTGCACACACACACACACACACACACTCACAAATAGGGTGCTATGTTTCCATTTGAGAGCATTTTGGACAAATTCTAAAACTTGTGAAATTAAATGGAAATTGCACACACACACACACACACACACACATACTGTGTTCAGGGAGTATGGCTCTGTACTGTGCAGTGAAGCCGCTGCCTGCTATGCTGCTGTCCGAGCGAAAGGTCACCCACACTGAACTGCTGTCGGTGTTGAATGTTGGGGGGGCCACGTTACCACAGAGTCTACAGCAGGAGAGGAGAGGAAGAGGAGAGGGAGAAGAGAAGAGAAGAGAAGAGAAAAGGAGAGGAGAGGAGAGGAGAAAAGAGTAGAGGAGAGGGAGAAGAGGGGGAGGAGAGGAAGAGAGGAGAGGAGAGGAGGGGAGGAGAGGGGAGGAGAGGAGTCCAGATATTGCAAAACGTTTTGTGATATCCTGAGGGTTGTTTTTCTCTCTCCAGGTCCGCCTCCACTGGGTCCGACCCGGGACCGTTCAGAGAGTTTGTGGACGTAAAGAGAACAACAAACAGGCAGAAGGTTACTGAGGCTGTCAGAAGTTGACTTCCTGTTGCTCCATCTGTGATTTCGTCATTTTTCCTTGTTTTTTTGTGCTTCTACCATGAAGTAGTAGTATAGTTAAATGTTTTATTTTTTGTGTGGTTTAATTGTGTTTATTGTTGTTTATTGTTGTTATGTCCTAATGTGTTGTTCTGTAGCCTACAGACAAAGTTAATACAGTTAAAGTCCAGTTATGAACGACATGGATCAAAGATTCGTGGCTGTGTCCGATCGGGAGGGTGTTTTATTTTGAAAATTGACCGGATGCTGGCGCGTATCTGGAGCGACAGCCACTTCTGGGCCGCTTCTGAAACGCGCCTGGTCGCTCCAGACATAGACATCTCCAGACATAATTGTCTATGGCTCCAGATACGCGCCAGCATCCGGTCAATTTTACAGTCTCGCACCAGACACCTTCCCATGTCTGGTGAAAACTACTAGGCCTCTACTGCCCCCTACAGATTGTTTAATGTAACAACATATAATTCATGTCTATTATCTGGCATGAACTAACACAGGGGTTCTCAACCTTTTTCAAGCTGGGCCCCCCCAAAACTGGTTCATTGCAGTTGGGTTGTCGATCGCGCGCACCCCTGCCGTCGGTCGTAGGTCCGGTGTGGATTACGATCGCGCGCGCACCCCCCCCTGAACCGCCACTACTACTCGCGCCCCCCGGGACAGTGTCCGCGCCCCACCGGTTGAGAACCAATGAACTAACATATAGAGATGCTGACTGTTAAATAAACGTGTATGCTAAGCAACCAATCAACTTTTTCTTTGTTAAATATTAAACATTTCATTAATTTAACCTCATAAGAAAACTACGTGGTAAAATCCTGTGTTTTGTACTGTTCTTGTCATTTTATTAAAGTGGACATGAAGCTACGGCTGTGCCCCGGTCATAGATGTATTTGGTCCAAGCTATTTTATGCTGTCTATGAGTCCAACAGGCCATCCCAGACAAGAGGGGCAGCTTGTCTGATCGCAACAGGCCTCTACAGCCCCCTATCAATTGTTAAAGGCCCCATGAAATGGATGTGTGCTAGTTATACAGTATATTATATTTACATATTTCTGGTATAACAAAGTTAGAGAGGGACAGTAGCTAGCAACATGGAAAGCCATGACGACCGCCTGCTCTCTGTTGTGGTGGACTTCTCGCCACCACCTTCACTTGCGCCTGTGGATTTTGCTGAAGTATACTTGGGCGAATCCGACAGGGATGAAAAAAAAGGAAGAAGACGACCATGGTGAAGTCGTTGGAGTGAGGCCATATATGTTCAAGTCGAGCGGCAGTGCTGCTGGTGAAGGAGAGACGCAGGCACATCCCTGTGATGGAGCTGAAGCATTTTCATTGGATGCTAAATTAGTAAACGCCCCGTGCAGGTTAAGCCATCAAACATTTGAAACCGTTTTACAGGAAGAGAAAAGACAGGGAATAAATAAACAATTAACACAGAGACACAGGATTAACACTGGGAAAATGTACTTTTCATTTCATGGGGCCTTTAAAGATACAACGTGTAGAATTAAGTGGCATCCCTTGGCAGAAATGAAATATAATATTCATATATGTTTTAATTGGTGTATAATGACCTGAAAATACTAATCGTGTTTTCATTCACTTAGAAAGAGCCGATTATATCTACATGGGGAGTTGTTGCACTGCCATGTTTCTACAGCAGCTCAGAACGGACAAACGGCTGTAGAGAAATAAAGCTTTTACCGTTGCATGTTGTTGTTTTTGTAGTTGTGGGTACGAGCATAACAATGGCAAAGAAGAAGACTTTGTTGGTGAGTTTTTTTAAGAGTAGAAGAGATAAAAGGCCAAACAACAAGGAAGATGAGAGTGGTGACCCTCAGTCAAGCATCGTTCAACAGACTAAATATGGCTTCACTGCAAAAGGGGACTCGCAATAAGCACCTAGTGTGTGTAGTCTGTGGGCAAATGAGGCAATGAAGCCATCGAAACTTCTTTTAGTGTGGAGTGCAAACACTCCACACTAAAAGATAAACCTGTTAGCTCTGTACCTTTAGCTTAAAAAGAGGGAACAAGGTAGCCAGTGGCGGTTCTAGACCAGTTTTAATGGGGGGGCAGGTTGGGGCCGGCTTTTGTGTTAGAGGGGCACAACGTCATGTTATTATTGATGCAGACTCCTCGTTCGGGGGGCCACAGGGGGGTCCGGACTCAGAGTTACGGGGGCACTGGCCCCCGCTGCCCCCCCCCCCCCCCCCCCCCCCCCCCCCCCCCGCCACTGAAGGTAGCCATCAACGTATTTTGAAAGCCACCTCCTCTGTTAATGTAGCTGCGCTTTGCACATCATTTCTGGTGGCTATTCGCATTGCAAAGTCCAAGAAGCCATTTACCATAGGAGAGAAATTAATTTTATCTGCTGCAAATTCAAATTTGAAGCGTCCGATGTGCAGCACTAATGGAGTTTGTCCGAAATGTTTTGAAAGCAGGCTGTAAGGTCGCAGCAAATAATAGCGTGTCATTTGGCAGTGAGAGTGAGAAATAGCAGGTGTGGCGTGGGAGCATCTGAAGAGGGTAATTTGCGTGAGTCTCACGTTCAATGCGTGAGAGTTGGCAGCACTGCACAGAAATGTCACACCTCACGAGACTCAAACGGAACCGTTTTCAACTGTTAAAAGTGATTATTGGATTTATTTACCCTTTAAGAAAATAATAATATCTATTTTAGGTTTATTTTGAACAAAAAGTTGTGTCCACAATGCACATTTATTTAAGGATTTTTGGATTGCCTACATTACTCACTCACTTTATTAGCATTGGCGAATGGGTTTTAACATTGTTCGGTTTAGCCTTTTGTGGATTTCAACTATACTCATACAAAATAAATTCTACACGAACGGATAGCATTTTGCACACAAATAGTTTTGAGACAAACTTTCCGTCAGTCAGGGGTAACTGGACTCTTATCACACACTTTTCGGAGAGCCGAGATGTCATTTCCTGGCTGAAATGAAAATCAGCTGGCAGTGGGCATCCGTACCTGCACAACTTCACTCCCTCCTCCCACAGCAAGGTAGCAGTATTGACATTGTTTGTTTTATTTTTTTAAATACAAATGTATTTTTCAGCATTTCACACTTCAACTAGCTCATCAGCCACCAATTCAAATATTCTTTCTTCGGTTATTTTAGCAGTTTTAACACCTGGCTGTATGCCTCGCGGTAAACAGAGCTAATGTTAGCCAGCACCCGGATGAAGGTGAAAGGGACAGCAAAAGTCCATTCACACCAGTGCGAATATCCGTATGAAATATTCGCATGGATACTTAAAAAAATAAAAAATTATTATTATTTCATGGTTCCTATGGAAGTATACACACCAGACTTTCGTGCGGCAAGAAAAATAATTGGTCCCAGCTTTAGCTTGCGGATTTCCGAATATTTCTGCGTTGAACTTTTAATTATAATGGTTAGAAATGACAAACGGAAAAGAAAATATTGGATCCATCTAATACTAGCCTGGCTCCGCCCGCCTACGTACTTCCGCTCAATTTTCATTTCACTTCAGTACTAGGTCTGGCAGTGCTGTATGTTAGAACAATGTCTTTTCCCTCAAATGTGCCTTCCAATCAGCGAACAGGAGGCGCGGCCCCGCCTTCAAGTGGATTTCTCACTTGAAGGCGGGTGCTGTTGAAGTTTAAAACCTATTGGCTCTGCCCAGTGCCACTCTGGATCTGCCTTAACCAATCGCTAACGTTTGGTCGTGACGTATTTCATGCGCCAGAAACCACGTTGCGCGCAGTATACAAACGGCAGATGCAGTGAGCATTAGCATTAGCCTGGTTCCGCCCGCCTCTGTACTTCCGCTCAATAACTGAAATTCGCGCACGACCTCTACGTCACTGTTCTCAGGCCGCGCCTCCTGTTCGCTGATTGGAAGGCACATTTGAGGGAAAAGAAATCGTTCTAACATACAGCACGGCCAGACCTAGTACTGAAGTGAAATGAAAATTGAGCGGAAGTACGTAGGCGGGCGGAGCCAGGCTAATCTAATACTGGAGAAAGAAGAGAAAACAGGGAGTTTCACAGGCTCATACAAGCGCTCCGCATGTATGGCCACTTCACCTATACCTGCCATTTCACCAAATATATTAGGATGTAGGTGAAAGTAGTGTAAAAAAATAATTAAATCGGTGTCTGTTTCTGCAGACAGAAATCTGCAAAAGCTGAATCCCGGATGATTTTTTTTTCTTACCGTGAATTCCTGAGAGGTAAATGTGACCATGCCATGTTGCTGATTCCAAAGTATAGATTAAAGTCAAAGCAACATTTCACACATTTTGCATATTTGGCTTAAAATCATGCATGACGTCATAAATCAATGACATCTCTGCCAGTGCGCCAGTAAGCCATGTTCCCATTCGGCCCCATAGCTTGTACAACAACAGTTTAGCCAGCTCCTTAACTAAGCAAAACAAAACATGTTACTCAAAACACAGAGTAACACCGTGAGCATGGCAGAAACAGACTCTGAAAATTAAGTAGAATATGAAGAGGAAAGCCTCTTTGCCGAACCATATATACAGTATGCAGAACAAGAGCTGCGCAAAAGCGTGCTGTGGATGAAACACGGCTGTATCTGAATATCCCCAGATACCCAGTAGGGCTGTTGTGATGTACGATGTCATCGGACATGGACGATGTGATGTGTCAGTGGCATTGGGACTTTCTCATTTATTTATATATTTTTTTATGAATGTGCTTAAAACATTTTGGAAGTAATGTTTTTCTATTGCAGGGATAGCGCAAGCCAAAGACAAATTAATGAAGCTCAAAGCACTGCAATGTTGGGACCTATGATTGAGACCCAAAATAATGTTTTGGAATTTCCACGGCCAAAATAAACTAAAGTCTTAGGCTACTGCTTAAAGCGAGTAGGAACAAAATACAGCCACGTTACATTTGCGCTGTGTTTGTTTTACATATTTTGAAATAATGTTGACATAGTAAATAAATGTCAGTCTGTGAAGTGTGTATGGTTGATATTAACAGATTATGAAGATCACCGCTTCAAAGGCATTTGCCAGCATTGACACATACGCAACTTTGAAACTTGAAGTCAAGTGAGTTCTGACGGGAATGCTGCATACTAGTGGATACTGGGAGGCATATCGATTAGCCAGGCAGTTCAGGAAGGCAGAAACAAAATACAAAAAACAAACGGAAGACCAAATTACTGCTAGCAACTCAAGAGCAATCTGAAAGAGTCTATAGGAGCTGACCAATAACAAACCATGTACAAACATCAATCCAGCATTGGATGAACAGTCAACAAATGCACATCTGGCCCTCTGACCAACAGCACAGGGACCCCTCAAGACTACAATCATAATCAAGATAATCAATGATCAGTGGAGATAATAGAATATATATATATATATATATATATATATATATATATATATATATATATATATATATATATATATATAGAACCAAGTCAAGTTTATTGTAATATGTACTTATAGTGATAAAATAAAATGCCATGATTCAAAATGCCCCCAAAGAGTATTACAAGGAGCAAAACAAGTTAACTTCCTACAACAATGACCTATTTAATGCCATTGTTAAACATCATGAAACTTTTACATGCTGCTTTGTAAGCACACACATTACAGATGGTTCAAGTTTTCATGGGGGAATTAGAGGAATTTAATAAAAATGTTTCTACACTTTCTACATATTATTAGACGAACGCTACCAAAATATTTAAGAAGAAGAAATATTTCTGAATCATTCTATTTACTTTGGACAAAAAGCATATAGATATTTACTTAAGCTACTAAATATACCCCCATATGAAGCTGTACTATTTACTAATAAAATATATGATACACACAAAAAACATTTTTTAATCATAAATGTAATGGAACTCTGGAACAGCCAACAGCCGATCGAATGCATTAACATGATACTGGACGTGCATCAGTCGATCTCAAACCTGAAACATAGCCTATACTTCTCCAACTGCAGTTTATGTATTAAATATCCAGTCAAAATTAACATAGTTAAATAATAATATTGTTAACATAATTGATAATCATAAGTAATATATATTCACAGATAGACTGTGGTTTTACCATGGATGTGGTCGATTTATCCCTGACTTGTCTCAAAACTATATGTGTAAAATGAGATCCACAAATGCTTTTCATGCATTTGCAAAATATTAGTTTTTTATAATAGTTTTTTGAGTTTGTGAAATGGCTTTATATTTAAATATAAATCAATATATTCATACAGATTACAAATGTAAACACGGATTGTCATTTTGTTTACACAAATAATAGAGACAAATCTACCCCCAGGGGCGTTTCTAGTATTTGAGGACATTCTGTATGGACTTTAATTTCAATCTAAGGTGTTGTAGCTGTAGTCAGAATTTTTGTAACTGAAAAAACATATTTGTAGTAGTGCTGAAGATTTGTGAACTTGTCAAATCTGTAACATGATTGTCACATGTGTAAATGAATTTAGGAATAAATACACAAACAACCGCAGGCTTTCATACACTGTCAACAAATACACTTTTTTTTTTTTTTATTGTAATTTTTCTTTGAATACATTACAACTTAATTCTGCACTAACTGTGTCTGTTTTTTGTGAAGATGTGAAAATAAACATAATATCATGAAATGTGTCACTTCAGTAAAGGCATATACATTCCCAATTATTCCACAAACACAAAAGCAGGTTGTGCTAAATATGAGTTAAAGATCTAACTACATAGTTTATAGGCTATATGCAACTAATTGGCATATACCTATCATGTTTTTTGTATTTCTCACAGTTGACATTGCAATTAGGGGTAGATACATTCTCTGCAAACTACTTTAGGCCAAACTATTATTGCCTGTCTCATGAGTGCCAACTTGTAATCATGTAAGCCAAAATAAGTATTGTTGTGAACGTGAATAAGTAATTCTACGACAATTTGTGGAAATCCAGCAAGCTTTGGTTGCTGTTTTGATAGCCTTCCTCAACTGTGGGCAATGATACGGCTCGATCGCATCCAGCTAATGGCATTGTTTATGTTCATTGTGGGTGTTGTAGAGGTTCTTAATGTGGAAGCCTAATCCATAAATTAGGAAAGTCTACAAATCAAAGCAGAGCGAGAGTGTTTCGGGCTGTAATGCAGTTCTCAGTCCAAGCATGATGTTTTGACCACATCTGGCCAATGTGTTACTTTTACAGCCAAACATACTATCATTAGGTTTACATTAACCGCTCATCATATGTAGCCATTCTTGTGTTGTCTAAGAATGTTATCGACGTTTGGTTTTTGAATGAATTGCACCAGCTCTTGTTGGACTATAGGTTGTTGGACTGAGGTTTGTAATGCACAAAGGTAACCCGTTGTCTTAAACCAGCCCAAGCCAAAAGGTTCCCAGGATAGTGACGTAATGGATTTCATGGAATGGAATTCAATGCACATCAATCAAGCAGTAAACCGCAGTGGTGAAGCGATATCTGCTGATGCCCTGATATTATAGTTTTGTATCAGAGCGTTATCAAATCCAGCTCATGACGTTATTTTTGGATAAGTAAGGAGACATCAATTTAGGTCATCACTGGTGTTGTAAGTTACTTTAACGTGGTACTCTACAATACATGCCTATTTACAACTAGAACAATGAGACGAAACGTAAGTTTGGAATTTCGACGAATGTGCTGAATGGAGCTCCACTACAGCTGGCTCATCTGGGGAAGAGCAATCGTGTATGTCACATGCACGCGTTACCAGTTAGCTTGGAAACCAGTTGGCTCATAACACCACAGTGCAGTAGTGCCCTTGCCTTTATGAAAGTCGGAACACATATGTAAATTAGGCCTTGATGATTTCATATTAGTGAAGATTCAGAAACTGGATTGCTTATTTCTTCACCTCAAATTAGTTCAGAAACAGATTGTTAGGAGTTGTGTAAGGTATATCAATAGGAACTTGGTATTATTCTTTATTATATTTGTGTGTTGGTAAATGTCCACTTCACTGTGTGCCACTAATGTGCGAGGGCAGAGCGACCACCTTATCTGTTATCCTTTAGATGCATGTAAGGTTTCTCCAGCCCAAGGTGTAATGTCTCTTCCCCCACACAGTAGCACGTGAGCATGTGATTCTTGATGGGCCGCATACAACTTGTTGTTGATACTGTATAAATATGTGCCAACGACCTGAATAAACCAGAAGCATTGTGATATCACACAGTACCCACTCGGCCCACAGTACCCACTATTGGCTCACTTTGTTTCCCGGACGTCCGTAAGCTTCCAGGGTTGGAGGAAAGATAGATGACTCCATCCAAATAGACAACAGAGAAAAAGATCACAACACATATTTTGGTGGATTGCTAATGGGAAATAAGTGAAGGTGTATGTACTTCATACAACTGAACCCTACTACTTCTGCTCAAACCCCATTTTCTCAGTTGGACCCTTCTAATACTAGATTGCTTTCACAGGATGTACATCTCCACCTACTGTTCAGGCTGGTGAACCAGCCTACAGCACTGATTCTTGAGTGTTTGCAGTTGTTTGTGTATTTATTCTTAAATTAATTTACACGTGACAATCATGTTACAGATTTGCAAACCGATCCACAGATTTACAGCTTTTCTGCAACTACAAAAGCCAACCTACAAGTTCACCAATCTTAAGCACAACTACAAATACGTTGTTTTTTCAGTGAAACGGGGAAACCTCTAATTTGAACCAATCCAAAACAGCAATACAAGCACCACTGTGTTGGGTCCTGATCTATAAATACATTTTTGGATAAAAGATAAAGTTGATAAAGCACACAAAAAAAGCTAGAATAATGAAATAATTAGCCAAAGCTAGGCAACTGTATAATATATTCCCTACTATCAGCATTACCATTAGAGCCTCAGATTGCTCAGGAGTAACAGGAGATGTCCGACTGGGGGAACCCTTACAAATATGTTCTTTCCAGTGACAAAAATTAGTTTGTTAACATTTGTAGTTATGTTAACATTAGTTTATTGGAATATACACCCACACACACACCCACACACACTTTTCAGATACAGTTCACGCAGTGTAGTACAATGACAAGCCATGTAACCAGTGCACTCTCTTTCTCTCTCTCTCTCGCTCACACAAAATGCGCACAGGCCACACACAGAGGACCCAAAATCTTTTTTTGATAAATGATAACATATTATTTTCTTGGGCTTTGCATGATCGGAATGACAGATGAATAGATCCGGGGCTATATTTGTAAAAAATATTTTTATTTTTTCCGATCGATAAAACATTCGGGTCTGTAGCCTCAGACGCCCAGGCCCTAACGACACAGCAGCATTGCCTTTATTTTAATTTTAGTTGTTTTACATGCCCATTGTATCTTTAAATGTGATATAAAATGAGCCATTAAGTTAGAATGGGCCCCCTTCCAAGTCTTGCAGAACATTTCAAAAGTGGAAAAATACAGCATGAAACGCTTTAGCAAAAGCTGGGATGACCTTGTCTAATAAACACTAATGTGTATGGGAGCATCAAAGGTGCCTTGTTTGTCAATGAAATAACTCTCCTTTCTCAAATGCATTGTCACATTCGATGACAATTTTTAAGAAATAAAAGGTATACTTTACTCCTCTGCTAAAGTGGACATGGAAGTATACCCCAATCGGGCAAAAATCACAACTCAGATAACTTATTTGGTCGATAGACCAGTATAAAATAAATTGGTAGGGCATCTCAGACAAGGAGGGAAAAAATGCATGTCTACTGCTCTCCCACCTTTTAGATACATATCAGAAGTGCCGTTGTCTAAGGCTTTCTAGGTTGAAGTGATTGTGGTTAGTTAGGAGTATGCAGCTCTCCAGGATCCATCCACCCACCTGGTTAGCACAGAGCCCTGATCCCTCCGCTCCTGCACCTCCAGCCAGTCAAAGAGACAGGGGGAGGGCCCCTCCACAGTCAGGGAGGAGACGTGGACCTGCACCAAGTGTGGGGGCTGGACCCGGATCACCCACACACACAGGGAGTTGGGTGGGTAGGAGCCTGGGTGGTTGGGAGAACTGAAACTCCCTTCAGTGTCAGATAGCACTCCCCCACACCCTGAAAGCAGAACAGAGAACAGCAGTAAGGAGAAAGGCTGAGGAAGTCACATGTTGTTGTGATGTGGTCGGATTCGAGGCAGGAGAGGGGTAGTTGAAGAGAAAACGTAGGAACAAGGAACCAAAACAGAATTAATTTAATCATTGGCCATAGTAGGACAACTAGTGTCCGCAACAGCATCTGAATAAATAAAATCTCATCCCTGGCTGTAATGTCACTTCTAATTTGAACCAATCCAAAACAGCAATACAAGCGCCGCTGTGTTGGGTCCTGATCTAGCATTTACAACTTTTTTGGATAAAAGATAAAGTGGATAAAAAAGCCAAAATAATGACATAATTAGCCAGTTACAATGGAGTTTTACATTCCATTGGCTGCGCAAAGCCAAGTCAGCTGAGGCGACTGAGCACAGAGAAGAAACTAAATGGGGGTGTTAGGGAGGGGGAGAAGGTGGTGAGAGGCAAGGGGGAGAGGGGGGTGAGAGAGGGCCCAAGAGAGAGAGGTCCATGGCCCACAATAGAATAATGAAATAGATAATATGAGAATATGAAATAAATAGCCAATTCTAGGCAACTGTATAGTATATTCCCCTAATATCAGCATTACCATTACAGCCTCAGATTGCTCAGGAGTAACAGCAGGCGTCTGACTGGGGGAACACTTACGTGTTTGGGATGCAGGGCGTGTGGCAAAGGGCGGGGTGGCCGTTGTGGTGCCATCGCTATGACTACTGTTGCCAGGCAGGGTGTGGGACACCTCAACTCCACTCAGCAGGTCCAGAGGGTTGGTGGACAACTGCTCTCCCTCCGCAGTTTGCCCATTTATCTCTAGGCCAGAGAGAGAGAGACAGAGAGCGCAAAAGGGGTTTTCACATTTGTTTTAGATGTGGTGTAGTATGAATGAAGAATGTGACCTTGGCGGATAAATAACGACAATGACTAACTAGCTGCACCTCACCGGAACAAGCGAGACATTTTCTTCTCAGCACTTAAAAGCGCACAGCAGATTTAGCAAATACAGATGTAGGAAACAATTGATAAGGTCAGCTGGTGATGTGGGGTACAACCACACAAGTCACACTAGTGTTGTAGCGAACTCACGGGTGAGAATGAGAACCAGAGCCAGGCCCAGGGCCGCCACGAGGAACACCATGGCAGCACAGACCACCACGGCCCTCCAGCTGCAGCCCGGTCCCGTCAGACGCATCGCACAGGAGCCAAACATGTTGCAGCCTGGCCAACAACACATGTATAAATACACGTGTATCTTTACCCTCATAGCAAGCTAAACACATTCAAAATGAGTCTTGAGGTTTGTTTGGTGGACTCACTGGATGCTGGTGGTTTGATTGGTTCAGGGGTAGATGAGGTGGTACTAAATCCCTCCACCTTGCTCTCCTGCTCTCCCTCCAGCTCAAACGCAGGGTTGCAGAACACATTCTAAGGTAAATAGGATATAGGAACTTAAAACAATCATTTTCTTCATGGCCTTCAAACAAACAATTAAACAATCAAAATTCCTGAATATTCGAAATGATTTATTCTGAGAAATGTGTTGAGTCATCTTGCGTCCCTGGAAGACTATGGAGCTTTATTCTAGGTCTCAGTCAACCCAGTTCAGCAGCTTCCACTGCAATTGTACTCACGCACCTTGTAGATGTCCCTCGAGTCCGAGTACACTGCTACTTGGGTGAGGTCAGACATCCTAGTTTAATATCGGTTCCTCTTCACAGAGCCAAGGGTTACCAAGAATCCAGAACCAATGACAGCAGCATTATGAGAGGCATCACTAGATGAGCTGATGTTGCAAAGGTTGCCCTGTTTGATCCTGGAATCATTTCACTTTTGTAGAAATTTCACGGCCTTGCATCTCCGATCGTAGCATTCCAGCTATTGTCAGGATCCATAAAAATAATAATCCACTCTATACAAGGGAAAAACAGCGACTCTATACTCCACATCCAGATATTTTAAGACAAAATGTAGGAAAAAAGCCTCAAAGCATCGACATTTGTGTCCCTGTGTTGTTTCGACTCTTAGAGGTGGGTGAGTAAAGACTGAATGTGTCGTGTTTACGTCTGAAGCTGAAGCTACCAGTTACAATGGAGTTTTACATTCCATTGGCTCCGCAAAGCCAAGTCAGCTGAGGCGACTAAGCACAGAGAAGAAACTAAATGGGGGTGTTAGGGAGGGGGAGAAGGTGGTGAGAGGCAAGGGGGAGAGGGGGGTGAGAGAGGGCCCAAGAGAGAGAGGTCCATGGCTGTAGGTGCCTGTTAAACCTCTACAATACCATAATAACTGTTTATCCTCCGAAAGTGTTTTGTGGGCCCATGCACACACGCACACACACACACACAAACACACACACACACACACACACACACACACCTAATCCTATTCAGTTATTGATTACTACAGACTTCAGACTCATGCACAGTTGCTTGTGTGCACTACATGTCTAAAACAAACAAATCCACTTTGGCACACAACAATACAAAAAAAATGTATTAAAAATTGGTAGATTCTGATAATACTAACGACTGATAACAGAAAAATTCCACGAGTTTTTATTCACGCCGGACCATAAAATCCATTGTTACCTGAAAATTGGGCTCTAATTTTAAGAAATTCAAGTATCTACAACTAAGATTTAAAGGAAGTGCTTTACAATATTTCCCGTATTCTCAGAAATGGATGCGAATAACGGGGAAATCAAAAGTGATACTTAAATGTCCTGAATTGCTCAACTGTCCTGCTCAACTATCCTGCACTGTCCTGTTTACTTGTTGGGTCCAGGGGGTATTAGTCAAATAGAGCAGCTGGCTGCTGGCTATGATATATGTGCTTTTTCCTGCTGAACACACCGCTGGAGAGAACATCAAGCCATGTCTCCTCGGACACTGTTATGCAGTCTACTGCTCCTGTCCATCACAGAGGGTGAGTAGTATTAAATATCTCTGTGTCACTTTGATGCAGAGATGTTACCAATATTAGAATGGTGTTTCCCAACCTCTTTTTTGTCTGTTTGTACCCTCACGTCTCCATCAGTATGGCTCAAGTCCCCCTTCATCGACACCCAACGAGAAATGTTTTCCTGCTAATATTAAACATATTATCATTTAGCATCATTATTTATAGTGTAGGTGCCAAGCTGAGGCGTACCGCTATTTATCAGCAACAATCAATATGTATAACAATTAACACATTTACCAATTAAGACCTACGGTTGTATGCTTGAGCAGGTGGAAGCTGCTATATGAAAGCCAGTGAGAAGAGACCAGTTGCCCCCTCCAGCTCAGCAAAGTTGTGTGTCTTAGTTTTGAGTGGTGTTATTTTGTCATTTTTAAAGCTATTATTGTTTCAATGTACTTTGTGTATTTAAGTTATTGCAAGCTGAGGGGGAAGTGGGCAACTTTATGTCGGAACACGACCAATATTAATATTTGGCAACGTATTTTAGTTTTGAAGGCATAACAAAGCAAAATGCAAGGGTATGACCTGAGTCCTCTATGGTAAGTGGTCCTAATCCCCTTGTTTCTGTGTTTCTCTGTCATGCTATAACAATTTGGTTTGTAAACTTACCATGTGCCCTCTAATTGTGTGTGTGTGTGTGTGTGTGTGTGTGTGTGTGTGTGTGAGTAGTGCACCTCCAGGATGAGTATGATGATGAAGAGCCTCTTTACTGCTCCACTGAGGAGACCATCAGAGGTGGCAATGTTTCCTACTCACAGGTAGAAGCCCGCTTACAAATGATTTATAAGAAAAAAGGTGAATACAATGTGCTATGTAGATTTCTAAAATTAAAATAGTAATCCACAATGAAGCGACATAACAAAATTGTAAAAAATAAATAAATAAATAAAAATCCTTTTGGGTTAGAATTTGCTATAATTTTAATAATTTTTACCTTTCTACAAACAGTTATTATTTAGATAGTGATATAAAATGATATATCAATATAAAATGTGGCTCAACATAAAATGTAACCTACTTTGTAATAATTGGATTGAAGTGAGGTAGTTTAACAAAACATGAATGTTCCCCGTTTAGGGAGGGGAGACAGGGAGTGTGCTGACCTATCACTGTTCCCAAGGATACGACCCTTTCCCTGTCAGCCATAGGCTATGTGATGCCGATGGGGATTGGTCAGCCATGTTCTCAGTGAATGGCAGACTACTGTCACGGGCAACATGTAAAGGTAAATCTTGGATTGCTGTTGGTAAAAGAAGCCCTTTATATGTGTTGTCTCACTCACTCTCTCTTCCACTCTTCCTCTTCCAGAGAGGATGTGCCCCGCCCAGCTCCAGCTAGATAATGGGGACCTCTGGCCCAGGGAACAGTGGTTTCTTCCAGGCACGACGCAGAGCTTTTCCTGCCATGAAGGGTTCACCATGTCCGGCTCAGCAGAAAGGACCTGCGAACTTTCTCAAGAATGGTCCGGAACCAACCCAATTTGTGACAATTATGGTGAGGAAGTCAGAAATTAGGAAGTGGTGGTGAATTTACAGATTCAGAAGCATCACTGTGATTTTGCTCCTTCACTTGACTAAGCCAGGATGTCACCTATGAGTTGAATTATTCTGCTAAATCCAGATGGTTTCAATGTGTATACTACATTAATTTTGCACAAGGAGAAGAGATCGCTTGAACCGGATTTAGCTACTAGCTCATTTCCATTTCCAGTCCCTGAATCATCTGGACCTAAAATGTGTATCTCTGGCATATAGCATAAAATACCTGGTTAATCTATATTATATTCACCATATTCACTAGATAATATCACTTTAAGTGAGTGTGTTGAGTGAACTTAATCGGGTGTGTTTGTCGGTATATTAGTATCCATGGGCCCTCCCCCAGTACACTGTAACAAACATGTTGTTTAAGCATGGCAATTGGGGCCATGTTTAGCACTACACAGGGAATTGGCTTTTAACATACATACATTGATCCAAATATATTTTTCTCTTCAAACCTTTTTTGATGCAGCGAGTTGGTTAATACGGATAATCTGTAATCCTATTCATACATTTAATTTGAGCACCGTGTCCAAATGTGTATGCCAAAACTAAATCGGCTTTATTTTTCTTTGGTTTATTTAAAACCAGTTGATGCCTGCAAAGACCCAGGGATCCCACCAGGGGCCTTGAGGTCAGGGTCCCGGTTCCAGGTGGGGGACAGGGTGAGCTATCGGTGCGACACGGGTCTGGACCTGTTGGGATCCAGCCAGCGGGTCTGTCTCTCCAGCAGGGAATGGTCCGGCTCAGCACCACGATGCCTGGGTAGGGAGGAGACAGTGATGATGATGATGATGATGATGATGATGATGATGATGATGATGATGATGATGATGATGATGATGATGATGATGATGACGACGATGACGATGACGATGATGATGATGATGACCATTGTTGTTGTTGATAATATCAAACTTCTATGCAGCCTACAATAGCTTTGACAGTCCCAGTGCTGTGGCGGCCATGATGACCGGCTCCCTGTCAGGGACAATAGACGCAGAGTTTCAAAAGATAAGTGAGTGGCATTGGTAACCACGTGACATTCATCACATCCACCAGGTGCATTATCGTTGACGTTGAGGCTAATGCACCCCCGCCCCCCTCCCCCCTCCCCACCCCCCCTTGACATACATACACACAATGTCCTTTAAGGTGGTTTCGGGCGAACGATCGACGTGGAGGACGACAGCCGGCTGAACATCTATATCTTACTGGACACATCTGGCAGCGTCGCCACATACTTCAACGCCTCCAGAGACGCTGCTATCAGTCTCATCCGGAAGGTGTGTACAATCTGAGCTCAATATCGCTTCACAGGGCCCTTGGAGGGAAGTCAAACCTGGTGTGCTCACCACCCATTACACCAAAAAGAACCAATGTGAAATCTTCATATTTCTCTACTTCCCCCCTGCAGCTGGACAGCTTTGACGTCCAAATGAAGTTCCACGTGACGTCTTTCGCCAGCGCAGCTGTAGATATTGTGACCATCACAGACACCTACACCAGTACATTTGTTGGACTTGTCATAGAGCGTATCCAGAAGTTTGACCCCAACGGTAGGACAGTCCCAACACAACGTGTGATTGGTCTGGTGCTTGGGCATGGCCGAGTGCTGCATGTACTGCTGGTTCATGCTAAATAGTGAATTCATTTTATTATTTTGTTGTATCTGCAGTTCACGGGGACGGCACAGGGACCAATCTTCACGCCGCATTGCACAATGTCAACGAGATGATGTCTATACTCAAGACCAACGGAGAGGATAATAATTTTAAAGATACACAGCATGTTATTGTCATAATAACAGATGGTAAAAAAAAAAAAAAAACTTCAACTCATAACAAAAAGTTAGATTTTTCCTTTTTCACTTGGATGAACATGATGAATGGTCGACTCATGGTCTGACAGACTGTAATGTGAAGGGGGAAAAAATGAACACCTGAGGATCCCTCTCTCCAGGTGTTTCCAATACTGGCAGCAACCCCCTGGTAGACCTCGCCAGAATACGATCCCTGCTGGGCTACAGCAACACGAACGAAGACCACACCATGGAGACACTGCTTGGTATGCTGTCGCACAACCGTCTTTCAACTCAAATGCACATCACTTCTCCATACTTACTTCCTACGTCCTCGTCCTCAGATGTCTACGTGTTTGGTATTGGAGAGGGCACTAAAAAAAATATGCTGAATGCGCTCGCCTCCCACAAGCAGAAGGAGCAGCATGTCTTCATTCTGAAGGACCACAAAACTCTCGGAGAGGTCTTCAACGCCATGATCAGTAATGTGTCCTTTTTTTTCATTTGTATTTGATTTTCAAAAGGAACACACATTACAACTAGGGGTGTCACGATTCACCGATACGCACCGACCGGTCCATATGTATCGTGCATCGGTCAGGAAATCGATTCAAACGTTACGAATCGGCGTTTCGCTCATTAATTAATTAGTGCATTTTTCAAGTCTCCACCTTCCGTAAAGCGTCTCATGACCGTTCAGTAACTCACTGTACGGCTGTGACGCAGCAACCGATGTACAAATCATCTGTTCGTCACGCTGTCACAGCATTAGACATTTTTTAAAACACAATTAAAAAAGGCGGCTCCGAAACATACCCGTTTTCAACCACGTGCCACGCAGTCACCATGTTGGGCGTAGTTCACCGCTCGACATCGGTGTTCATGCGGTTGTTCTCTGGACATTTAGCATACTGTGTTAAGTTAACGTTCATGCATGTTTGTTTTCTAGACATGTGTCATACTGTGCCGTTAACTGTAACAATGCCATACGTACATTTTTCAGTCGTCATATAATAACAACACATTGTACGTTCAGATTCATTTACATTTATTTGTATTTGTTTGTTGGTACATTAATCAGTGCAGTCAATGATACATGTTAAAATTAAAGGTACAGTAAGTTTAACTTTAATGCTCTTTAGTTAATTTCTGTAATTTGACCAGCACATGTTAAATGCTATTTTTGATCGCTGGATTTAATTTATTTAGTATACTTTTGTTTTGTTTTTTACATCTAATGTCTTATTGAAAAGCACTCTTACTATTATGGTAACTGAAAATTGCATCTATAATTCAAAGTTCTCTTATCAGTACAAGGTATCATATAAGTACCCAAAGGTGAGTGCTCGGCATGGGCGTAATTTATGTTATCCCCACCACTTTCCAAATCTTGGTGCTCGGTACTCACCCGGTATTCTGCCTCCCTAAATCTAACAAATATAAGTGTATCGAATCACATCAAATCATATCGAACAAACATACATTTTTAAATCAAATTGCACCGAATCGTTTCAAACTAAAAAGTATCGTTGCTGTATCGTATTGGAGCCCATGTATCGAGACTCGTATCGAATCGTGCTTGAAAAGAGAGATGCACACCCCTAATTACAATAAAATATATATTTTTTCATAATCTTTAATATTGTGTAATATACAATGAGGTGAATGTGTTAATAAATAGTTTATAATATTGCCCAAGATATAGTGGATTTGCGGAATTGTTTTTACCTGCATTTATCCGATGAGCATCCCACTCATTAGAAGTGATTTCATCAGACTGTGTTGATCTGGTGGTTATTGAAGGTACGGTCTAAGGTGCCAAAGGATGGATTACTAATGGATTTGTTTGGACTTCTAGATATCAAGACTGTGACCAAGTGTGGGGTGGCCAAGGAAGAGACTCCCAGTGATGACCCAGAAATCACAGGGACCCACACCAGACCCTGGCATGTCACTCTCAAAATTCCTGGGTCTGGTCTGACGGCAGAGGGCACGTGCTATGGATCCGTTGTGAGCCGCAACTGGATTCTGACAGCGGCCCACTGCTTTGACTGGTCCAAAGGACATACACTGAGCCAAACGATAACGGTAGTACACGGTTAGTGCTGGTTCATTCCTGGGGAGCCTCTTTACTCATCCATGTGCTCAAAGACACCATGACGATTAAAGTCATATTATTCACCTATCCAAGTATGCCAACCATCAGCTACCAACCATCAGCCAATATCAGCATGTTTCTGCTTCCCCTTGTATAAAAACAGCAAAAGGCTAACACACAGCTGTCATTCGTTGCACATTGAACATCATTCTTTGTTTTACTTCAATCATCAGTAATGGAAGCAAGATACACTCTGATTGCCATTTCATACCATTCTAAAACAATTGAGAATAAGGGGCAACCATTCACTGATTTGTCAACGGCAGACAGTCGTATATTTCAGACAGACAGACAGACAGACTGATTGATTGAGTGATTGATTGATTGATTACTTTATTCATCCCCAAAGGGAAATTAGGTTGTCATAGCAGTCCTGTATTTGAATACAATAAATTACAATAGAATAAAACACTGAGGTAGAAAAAAAAAAAAAAAAAAAACGCAGAATAGGACAAGGACAAACATTTTTACAAACATCATGCTTCCCCTCGCAGGTAAAGAAATGAAAGCTATCGCCAGTCTGATTTTCCTCCACCCAAATTTCAACGTCAAAGGACTGAAGCACAGAAATGTGTCAGAGTTTTATGACTTTGACGTGGCTCTGGTGCAGTTGAACACAAGCATCCCCCTCGACTGGGAGGCAAGGTAAACAAGAATCCCATTCAATCACTAATGTTTTGTCCGTTACATGAAATCACATAATATATAGAGGAGACTAAATGTATCTTTTGGAGGCAGATTAGCAATAAAATAACAATACCTTAACTTGGACCTGGACAGCTATAGGCAGTGTTTCAAAACCTAAACCGTTCACATGCACAGATTCCTAGTTTTATCGGAGGTTCCTGTATGTTTGCGCCATTTTGTGTTGTCTCTAACCCTATGTTTTATGGGTCATGTAACCCTGTTTTATGCTGCTTTCTTGCCAGGATGCTCTTGAAAACAAGATTTTAATCTCAATGAGTCTCAATTGGTTAAATAAAGGTTATGATAATACCCTGCAATAGAAGTGGAAACAGCATTGTAGTTGAAGAGTTTGGGGATTGGCTTTCATTGAAAGCGATGAATAACCTCAAGAGTAATGAGCACACTGACGCAAAGGTTTGTGGCCCCACAGACCTATCTGCCTGCCTTGTACTACAGCAGCCAGTCAAGCCATGAAGCAAGTCTTGTCCACCTGCAAGCAGCACAGTAAGACATGACCTCTTGACCTTTCACCCTGACCCTACAAGACTTTGCTGCTGACACATTCTTCTCTCTGTGTGTAATAATGATAATCATATATTTGATTTATATAGCGTCTTTCAGTGATCCCAAGGCACTTTACTGTGTGTGTGTGTGTGTGTGTGTGTGTGTGTGTGTGTGTAGGGAATGAATTACTACCGCACAAAGAAAATGTAGCATCGTTCATCAACAAACAGTCCAAACGGGTGGAAACACTGATTCATATTAAAGAACAGGTGGGTGTGAGCCTGATGAATCTTATTGTTTATCAGTTCCACAACAAATAAACATATGCTCCATCTGTATGTGTGTATACAGATCCTGGTATAGCTATAACTGGCTGTACAGTTGTATGGTTGTAGTATTTATGTGGCCACTATCCATTTACCATTTACATTGACATAAGACTTGTCATTTAGTAAGACAATATTGACTTTACAATAATTCACATGTATGCCTTTTAAAAACCTAAAGCACATGGGCATACCTGAATCTGGTGTAGGGCATATGCCTACAGTTAACTCCAGCATCTTTACTCCCTGCAGAGACAAGCGTGTGTGTCAAAGGCTGCTTGGTTACTGAAGGACTCTGCAAACGTGACGTTGGATGAGTTCATACCTGAGCGGTTCCTCTGTACTGGAGGCAATTCCAGGTTCCAAAACACTGTCAGCTGCAAAGGTAAGTTCTCAACACGCAACGCAAGTTTACAGACAGTCGCCAAAACGATATGAAAACAAGATAATAAAACGCACACCCAATCTACTTCACAATTCAAGGTGACTCCGGTGGCTCACTCTTCCTTCGGAACAGGATGCGCTACATTCAGGTCAGTGAAGGAGACACAATTTAGGGTTTACGTTACTGTTTTAACATGTCGTCGTTGTTATGAGCTAATAAAGGCCTTTATCACAGGGGTGCAACAAAAGGGGCGAAAACGGGTATATCTCATTAAGTTAATTATGGGTCTGTAGGCATGTAAGTGCCCATAATTAATGTCATGTGTTCACTCCTTCTATTATACCTCTGCATAAAGGCCTATTATGCACAATACTAACCTTGCTTCCTGATTCTTGAAGCTACTCTGCACCCTGTGCAGTTTTTTATGATTTGGTCGTTTGCATTTGGATTTGTTTGTAGTTAGGCTTAACAGTGTCTGCTAAACGACTCAATGTAAATGTAAACATGTTTTACAGTTGGTGTGGTTCTCTTTCTGACTTTTAGGTGGGGGTATTGAGTTGGGGTAGCATAGACCTGTGTGGCACCAACAGGAAGAAGTATCAGCCTCCTGCTGCCGAGGCTCGTGACTTCCACATCAGCCTGTTCAGCATCATGCCGTGGTTAAAGCGGCACCTGGGCCAGGAGCTACAGTTCCTGGAAGACTGATGGCTGCCGTACTCTTGTCTGTCTCACCATGCGACATATTTAACCACATAACCTGCAAGTAACACAGTATTCAGGACTTGGAAGACTTCTATACAAAATAATCCTTGCAGACACTATTTTGTGTAAATGTGTCCTTTATTTTTCTTTTCTTTCTCTGCATTCAACACACTTAAGGTGTCAATCCTGGCTAACAAATGTTCTGGTCGCTAGACATTATCTTGTTAACTTATCAAGAGAACGTGAATTAATTAACAAACATAAAACTGTTACTATCAAATAAACCCAATCAATGCATCACTTCCAATGTGTGTTCTTGACATAGCAGTAGTGCAAAATGTTCAGCATTGGTTTTTAATGCATGTTTAGTGTTTTTGCTTAGCACTCCCTAGTTTGAAGAACAGATAACTGCCTTACAGACCACCTTCATTTCATTTGTAGGCCATGTGTGAAGTACAAAATGTGTTCTTGTCGCTGATACAATTCTCAGTAATATCCAAAATGTCCTTGCGATGGCTATGCATGCTGTATTGTCACCATTTTGCTTTTGTTATTAAAATAATGACTGAAACACATCACTGTACTCA
This sequence comes from Merluccius polli, assembly GCA_030340625.1. Lineage (NCBI taxonomy): Eukaryota > Metazoa > Chordata > Actinopteri > Gadiformes > Merlucciidae > Merluccius > Merluccius polli. The sequence continues at coordinate 53,935 of JAOPHQ010005432.1, forward strand.
ACTACAACACAGTTTTTTAACTATAGGGAGTTGGTCATACTGGGATGTTTGGTTCAATAAAGCGTGTGACTGCTTTTTAATTTACTGCTTAAACTTGATACGTGAAATGCTCAACTCAGAAGTGAAAGTAAAAATCCTAAAACATACACTTTGTTTCCATTTGACAACATTTGACAAATTATGTAACTTGCTGAACTGAACGGAAATGTGTGCACAATCTCACTCACGCTCACACACACACTGTACTGTGCTTATTATCTAATCATATCATGTTGACATGTGACCTTATGACCTTAGACTCACAAGTAATGTTGACATGTGACCTTATGACCTTAGACTCACACGTGATGTTGACATGTGACCTTATGACCTTAGACTCACATGTGATGTTGACATGTGACCTTATGACCTTAGACTCACATGTGATGTTGACATGTGACCTTATGACCTTAGACTCACATGTGCTGTTGACATGTGACCTTATGACCTTAGACTCACACGTGATGTTGACATGTGACCTTAGATTCATCGCGAGGTCCATATGGACCCTTGAACCTAACCTTGAACGTGTAGATTTCACACTTGCCTCATTATTGCTGTTGATGTCGACAAGACAACATGGTAAGTTAAATATATTTGTTGTTGTAATATTTGTATTTCTGGTGTCCTCTGTGGATCCCCCTGCCAGCTATTGTTGAGGTTCCCTCCAAGAAGGCAGAGGGTCAGTCTGGGCCCCTTCCCGACCACAGAGGACCTGAGGAGAAGTTGCTTCCTTCCTCTGATCAACTATCCTTCACCAAACAGGTACAGTACCAATCAATACTATCGCTATAAAAATGGGTCAAAATGCATATAAAATAGACATTGTGCCTACAAGAGTGGAGTGCAGAGCTTCAACTGCCCTACAATCAAATGTCTGACCCAAAGACAAAAGCAGAACTAGGCTGCAGACCTCTGAGGCCGAAGACGCTGCACACAAGTCTGGACTGAACCAAAAGAATTGAACTGAACTACAAAAACTCACATTCACTTTGCTGTGGATAGGTTTCATTTTTGTGACACACAGGACATGTAGTTAGTTAAAGGTGCTGTAGATAAGATTTAAGAAATTATTTGAGTGTAATTTCATTTGTTAGCATAGCCATCCATCAGATATAAGCGAATGAAAGAGTTAAGCAATATTCAGGCGCTTGCGCCAAGTTCTGACACTAGGCCTTAATCAGACCCATATATTTCACCGGTCATTTACCGTTTGTTTACAGGCACACAAAAAGTAGTGCGAGCTAAAAGTTGTAATTTTGAAACAGAATTACCCCAAAATATGAATCAACACCCTTATATTGTTATTGATTCATAAGTGGCCATGGTATAAACGGGATTATCCACTCCGAGTTGTGCATGTATGGAATAATAATGCACGAGAATCATTTTTCGATTCATGCACACCTCGTCGTGGATTATCCCTTACTTATTATGGGCTGTCAATAAAAGTTTAGCAAATGTCTAGGCTTAGCAGTCATTTAGACTGCTAATTCCTCTTAAATTTGACAGAGTAGCCTAGTTCTAGGTACATTCCTACTTATGAACCCAAAATGATGAGCAGTAATAGCAATCAGCCATTGCTAATCCTGTCTAATTTATTCATGTTTTATTTTTTATTATCATATCTGTCGGTTCACTTCGATATTGTTGGGACATTGTGCAAAGATGATGTGTGTGCAAACCAACCCACGTGTATAACTTTGTCTGCATTTTTTTCCCAGTAGTTCCCAAATAAATGCGTCCTCTGGACGGATGGTGGCGGTGTGGAGCCATGGAGAGAGACGCGTCCTCACCTCATTACCCCTACAAATAAACCCTGCAGAAACAGCAAGTGTTGTATCTGGTAGGATAGAGTACCTTCTCATAATCATGCTTTAAACTTAATGATTGCTCAGGTCCTTCGCCTGACAAAAGTCAAGTGATATTTGCAGACAAATTTAAACACTTTTTAAAACTATTTAGGTCGTATTGGCCTGTGTCGCTGTAATGTAGACAGTAGGCTGCATGCGTCAAAATAGGCCTGAGGGGAATTGGTTTTCCTTTAATGACATATCTTTACTTTTTTAATTTTCAATTGGCTTATTAATTAAAATCAAACGATCAAGCTTTTCATTTAAACTATTTTAAAAATGATTGAAACGACACATCTTAGAAGAATAACATTATTTTATATATTCACACAAAAACCTGAATAAATACACATTAAACATTCCCATAATCAAAATAATTAAATTTATTTGACCCTCATAACAGACCTAATACAGTAGGCTACATTAAAACGTAACAATACACAGAAAAGTAGGCCTACAGTTGCAACAAGCTACAAATCCCAGTGTCACAACAAATATAAATACAATCCCTTGTGTTTATGATCAACAAAACAGGCAAATAAAAGACCAATGTTCTTTGTTACCAGTTATGATTACAAAGAATATCTGACATGACAAAAAAAAACTAAAACACTACACTCCTATGTCATTACTTTTATAAATACTACAGTATGCCAACACAATCTTTCATAATATGTTCTTTCATTAAAGAAAACTAACATGTTCCTTTATAAAACATCACTGCATGCTGAGATAAGATAAAGCGAGGAAAAACGTACAGGAAAATAAGCAAACAAAAATGGCAAATGATAAAATGTAACAATGGGAGGCCCTACACACAATGTTTGTTTCAATGATTGTAGCCAAGAAGCAAACAGACATTTTAATTTAAAAATGGCGTTGTACACATAAAGTGTAAATCAGACTAATTTATATGGCATATTTCCCATCATGCTTTTGTCCCCAATGCATAAAAAGCTCACGCATCACAAACAAAGCATAACAAGCGCTAGAAGGTAAATTAAAGGACACTAACAACACTACATTCCCATCTTCTTGAATTGGGGATTTACTTTTAAATGCATCAATCCAAGCCCTTTACATGTGCACTTCTAATGTATTGCACTACAAAACATATTGCATAGGATATAAGCTGTTCAGCAGCTCCTTATTGCCCAGCCATTACACTGTTAAAAAAAACATCTTCGAAACATCTCCATCGCAGGAGTAAGCCACTTGCTTTTGGTACATTTAGAGTAAAGTTGAATATTGAAAAGGTTATAAAAAAGACAAACCAATATGACGCTCTTTTAGATGCAGCACATTGGTGCAAAGCCCGTGTCTCCTAGAAAGACGTTCGGTAAGCCTCAGAGACATCTGCACCAGAATCATACATTTTATCGTTGGAGTCATAAACCAAGATGATTTATTGTTCTGAGGATAAATGCGCCGATATATATATATATATAAAGACTTGTGCTTGCTACGCCCCACCACATCCCCAGAAGCCTTCGCTGACACGCTAATGGCTTTGCTTGTCTGAGAGTCTGTCTAGCAGTCCTGTCTCTCGCTGCAGGTGGAGGTGACCTTCGCCTCGGACAGGACCAGTTTGCCACTGGGACAGACACACACCTCATAGAGTCCCTGGGTGTTCCCAGACGCCGCTCCCCCGCTCAGCGGCAGGCTCGGCATGCGCACCGTCTCAGCGTCCAACACCAGCTGTGCGATGGACAGCAAGGACATTTAAAGGGGAACACTGTTATTAGAACGTCGTCGGCTTTGTTTCTGGGTTGTTGTTGTTGTTGTTTATTGTCACATTGAGAGATGATAGAAAGCACAGAATGTATCAGTGACCTTGGTGTGCGCATGTAGTACACTACAATACAGTAGCACTAGTGACAGCTTTGTGACAGACCAATAATGGCATCTCCCTGACAGTATATTGATATTTGTATTTACTCTGTTTCGGTAATTGCACTATATGTACCATTGCTGCTATGACGACTGAATTTCCCTTCAGGGATCAATAAAGTTCGTATCCATCTATCCATCTATCCATCTATCCATATACTGGCACATAGCATCCATGTAATCAATAGCCATGCGTGTAAAGGCTGTTTGGCACAGGACAGAGGTAGAGAGCAAGACTATTTGTGTGATTCTCTAGACGACATTTTTATATTTAGATTCAAATTAGCATTTAATGTGTTCCAAGATACATTATAGTGCAAGTCGCCCTGACAGGGGGTCATTTTACAGTTATCTCTGACACAGAAAAAAATTCAGCAAGACTTATCTTGCTCAAAAATAATGTATTGTGACATGAAGGCACTGCTCCACTTGGCAAATATTAAAAAAAGGCAGAGTGGTGAGTGTTGGGTGAGTGGGGTGCACATGCAACACTAGTGAAGCTGCTGTCAGGCTAATGGAATGCATTGCTTTTGCCAACAACAAATGGTAATATTGCAAAGCAAGGCAGGGAAAAAAGGTTTTGCTTGATAACATATGTTGAATAAACCAGCATGCTGTCTGTTGACATTACTTTGATTCATGCCAGTCCAGTTTACAACATAAAGGAACTGTGATTGTAATGCAAACTGCGACAACACAAATCTAGAGTCCAGGGTGTGAATAAACATGAGCTGTCTTACCAGGCCTTTACTGGACTGCAGAAGAAAGTCCATGTTGGTGGCCGCTTCGATGTTTCCAGACATGGCTTTGAGTTGCACTCTGCTGGGGGCGTCCATGGTGAGAGAGCGGGTGGGAGACTCCAACCTTAAACAACAACACCGCAGTAAATCACAGCACTACCTCTGTATCTGCTCCTAGGTTTACGTGATAGAAAGGTTTGTTTCCACAGAACCTGAAGTAATGATCATGGTTTTTTTCTTTAAGTGGATGAACTGATTCTAGTTCAAAGAGTTTGTATATGATGGTTTATTATTATCCGATTCAATCCAAAGGACAGTTTTGAAGGAGGATTCACACAAATAATACTTGGAATACAATAGTTTTAAGAATGAATAATAATTACTATACATTCTGACATGATTTACTAAGACTTCTGTGTGAAATGATGATAATGATAAATTTAGTAATGCAACGTCCATATGCTCACCTTAAATCTTTCTGCGGTTCTGATCTGAGTAGAGGCACCTCTACCGAGTGCTGAAACAGCGCTCCTTCAGCACCTGATGAAAACACACAAACACACACACTCGACAATTAGCACTGCATTTGACATGTTGGGAACAATTTTGGAAATCAAATATTCATAGCAAGAAAAGTTTGAAGCTGGAAGGTATAGTATGCTTTTCTGTGACCTATTGTCTCATTGTGTGTGCCTTATATCCAACCTAATTGGCTAACTGAAGACACACTATGGATGAAGGCAGCTGGCTGAGACAACCATGTTAATCTATCATTCAGCCCAGCTCTGTCCAGCATCCATGAAGATCGTTTATAGTTTTACGAGGGAGTGACTGAAAAACGGAGAGAAAGAATCGCAACAACAGCTACTTGTACAGATAAAGCTACTTTGACTTCCTGCTGGTATCACTGGCACACAATTACCAAAACATAAGCAGTGATGAGTGGAACTTCTCTTTCCCAACTAACCAGATATCACACTGTGAATCTGATCACCAACCACCGACAGTGGAAAACAGAAATAAAGAGGGCCACGAAACATATATACAATGTTAGTGTTCTCCTTCATGAGTCCTATCATGTATGTTCACTATTGTCCTTTATAATAGCTTCCCATGTTTCCCGGGCACTGAAGTATTATGGGATGTGTTGGTGTCAGGGTACCTAGCACATGTAGCTTCCCTGTTCCCACCACAGCCTCTTTGCCATCTGCCATGAACAGCATCTGGCCATCGGGAGACTTCATGATGATATTTTGAGCGTGTCCTTGCACCTGTGTAGGGCCTACAACAACAATAACAGGAGTAAACCAAGGATGAACAGTTGAATCAGAATACTAATAAACAACAACACTAACAAACAAGTCATTTAAATGGTAAATTGACTGCATTTATAAAGCGCTTTTCAGACCAGTGGCCACTCAAACCGCTTTACAATTTTTGCTTCACATTCACCCATTAATACACTGATGATGGTGTATGAATCCGGACAGCATGCAAGCAAATGGTGTGGATTGGATTACAAATTACATAGGGTTTATTACATAAATATACCATCATTAATTTGATTAAAACAAATTTAAAAAGTTTCTTATACTTTTACGTTACTAAACCAGCCATGCAGGAGTGCAGAAAAGATCAATCCCCAACTGAACGATAGAGTGCATTACCTAAATCAATTGTTGTACTTACTACTTACTAAACAAATAGAAAACAGCTTTAATAATCATAGTTGCACGATGGTCCTATTATATTACATGTATGTTAGTTTTTTCATCCTGTCAAACTGTTCCACACAAACCAATTGACTTTGAAAGAGTACATTTAAAAAAATATAGTTTGGAAATGTCTTGTGGCTGCTAAAAACCCATTGAAGGAAGGTTGGATCAAATCTATTTTAAATGGGAATCTAAGGGATTTTTAATGGAAAAATGCATTCATTCTTGTCACTGTTAATTTAGGACAATAACTGCCTCGAGACAGGTCCTTAGAATAGCTACCCTGTTGCCCCCTATATCAGTGGAAGACTGGTATACACTGTGTGTGTGTGTGTGTGTGTGTGTGTGTGTGTGTGTGTGTGTGTGTGTGTGTGTGTGTGTGTGTGTGTGTGTGTGTGTGTGTGTGTGTGTGTGTGTGTGTGTGTGTGTGTGTGTGTGTGTGCATCTCCTGCCTCTTACCCACAGATATTCTCCCTGTCACATCACCATTGAGATTACGTGCATTGAGGGAGACCTTTTCATTCGAGTTCACTAGAAGCGAGGAGATCTGTGAAGCAAGTCACAGATGCCATTAAGGAACACACAAGGACAAAGACATGAATAACTATCCCAATGAAAATGTGATGACCTTTTTAAGTTAAGTTAGTTTAGTTTAATGTTTCAATGTGGATGTATACTTGTTTAGCCAGGCACTGGTTAAAAAAACAGCTTCTGAGACTCAGTGTAGTAGTAGGCCTTCTTATATGATTGGTGCAGCTTATTGACTAAACAAACTTTGATCATGAAAAAATAACATAAATACTGTTAAAAATCCCGAAAACATATCCACATGATCCAGTCCATGAATAAGGAATACCGTTCTCTCTCTAATGAAACAAATTGAGCTAAAATATTGCAGCTATGAGCCTGAAAACCCCATAACATGTAAACAACTTCAGAAGAGTGTTCCCATCTGCTCCTTGCGAGCATGCCATGAAGTTGTTGCCACCACAGACATCCAGGAGGTTAATAGGCAGCTCCCTGCTCCCCGCTACCACCACGAGCAAAGAGAGGAACTGCCAAATGCTGTTCGCTAATTCCTCTAAACATCCCCAATGGTGGAGGCAGAAATATTCAGTTCGCTGGTTGCAGTGTGTGTGTGTGTGTGTGTGTGTGTGTGTGTGTGTGTGTGTGTGTGTGTGTGTGTGTGTGTGTGTGTGTGTGTGTGTGTGTGTGTGTGTGTGTGCGTGCGTGCGTGCGTGCGTGCGTGCGTGAGTGCGTGCGCGTGTGCGTGAATAAGATCTTAACAGGAAGTGTGTATTCCCCAAGGATACAACAATCCACTTTAATCACTGTGGTCAGTGAGATGCAATAATGCTCCTGTTGTGCTTCCGGATGGTCAATTAACCAAGCCTGAACCAACTTCTCTTAGTGCTCACAGGGGGAGGCGGGCAGGGGTGGATAAAGCGAAAGGAAAGTAGAGGAAAAGAGGGAGAGGGAAAGCAAGAGAGAGTCAACACTGCAGAATAAGTGAATTGTAGTATGGGTTAGAGAATGAAGGATCTGTGCCATTCACTTACATTTCTGGAGTGGATTTCATTGGCGTACAGAGGAAAAAGGAATTCCGACTCTCCTTCCTGCAGCCTAACTCCTTCAGGGTGGACTTCCAGCAGTCCCATGCCATCCTGCAAGAACAGCCAGAAAAGATATAAAGATATAAAGACACAGCAAGACCTCAAAACGCTGGAGCTGTATGGAACCAAACCGCAACTGTAAATCATCTGAAAGGCTCCCTTTCCTCCACCACACATTTTACAAGCATGGCATGCAAACGCGGTCAACCATTTTGTTTTCCTTATCCCTGATTCAACAGTTTGCCAGGTGCAGGAGTATACACAATACACGACGGGGTGCAGCAGAGCACGTTTGCAATAAACCAGCCAGGGAACGTCTGTCTGTCTGTCTGTCTGTCCACGTCCCATGTGCAGAGACGAGAGCACGCATATCGTGTTTGTTGATGTGTCTTTTCTCTCCTTGTGCCTGCATAAATCAGGAGTTTGCCATCTGCCGTCCTTAGACAGAACCACGCTACGGCCCACGCTATGACACAAACGCATCAACTATGCTGATATCACAGCCAAATATCCACAGAGGTTCTGCCCACACGCTTCTGCCACTCAACATAGTATGTCAACTAAATGTGACAACAACAAAAAGAGCATTGAACAAGGGAAAAAAGTGAAAGATCAGCAAACAAGACAAACAACCGGACAAGTAAGCCGTAAAATGGGGCCCAGTTGAGCATCTCGCACGCACGCACACACGTGCCCACGCACACGCACACACCGCGTTGAACCACATCACTCGGAGGATCCAGATGGTGAGGGCAAAGTTGACCACCAGTATGGCGACGAGCAGCAGCACGAACAGATAGAGGCAGCGCTTCCTCCAGCCATAGATGCCGATCTTGTAGACGTGGTCGGGCATGGGCCTGGGCGCGCTGAAGTCCTGCGTGGTGGTGACATACTGCTCCCGCACCATCTGCCGGGCGCAAAGGAGGGACCCGGAGCAGACACCGCGAACATGCCCATGGAGGAAGGAAAGAAAGAAAAAAAAGAATCACTCACAAAAGTAGGAACACAATTAGCATTCTCTAACTCGGCTTGCGTCGCTTCATGCACATCACTGATTTGAGAAAAAAATATCGACGACAAGTACGAAGATGACCAGTACATCCACGATGATATAGTGCTAGATTTGGACATTTGCTGATTGTGCAGTCTACATGTACCATCCTTGGATAAGACGCCCAACCCTTATGCTGCTCACTAAAGACATTCATCTAAAAAGTGATAAAGGTCACTGTAACTTGCTTTGTTTGGATACAAGTGTCTTCTAAATGACTAAATACTAAATCATGTTTTCTCTCTGCATTGGGGAAACTCCCTTGTTTCGGCAGTGCCAGCCAGCACTTACACAGCTTCTCCCGGTATATCTGGCACAGTCAGCGATGGAAAACTTGACAGGACTTCCAGTAGTTGAGTCAACATGTCTAAAAGGGCAATAGTATTCGGTATGGTATATAGAGGCTGTAGTGGCTGCCTACAGCATGCTATCGCTGACAGAAGAAAGGGATTTTCAACTCCAGTGAATTCGTCATTATTTATTAGTGATGTATTATTTATCAGTTTATGCATCCAGTTAATAAAGGGGCTACATGAACTAGCTCAAAGCACACAGACCCTGCAGGAAAAATGTTAGGTGGAAACACTGTTGATCAATCAGCCTTATAACAAGCTACTATGAGTGCAACCAGGGCCTGGAGAAAGAGTTTGGTTGTTATTAATAATAGATCCAAAAAAACTGAACAGGTCATAACATCCAAAACATTAAATCCCTTCAAGTTATTTCCACACCGGAGCCTAAAATCCAAACTCCTCCGTGGAGCGAAACACAGATGAAGCGATCAATAATAAGACTTTCCCCTCCTTTGGGGAATCAGTGGAAAAGACGCACACACACACACACACACACACACACACACACACACACACACACACACACACACACACACACACACACACACACACACACACACACACACACACACACACACACACACACACACACACACACACACACGTCTTCTCCAAACAAACAACAGCCATTTCTCAAAACTTCCTGGGCTCCCTGAAGGCACCACTGTTCTCGGCTTCCCCAACTTAATGCCAAAAAAAAAAACATCTAAACAAAAGTGCACTTACACCGTCTCCATGGAGTAAGTAATATATCCAACAGTGGCGGCCGGGGCGCTCCTGTAGCTCTGCTCATTTACATACAGGACAGATGCTGTATCCTATTGCCACGGTAAACCCTGGTTTCCATCACGTTTAAGGAGCCCACTTTTCAAAGCCAAACAATGCATCTTGGTAGACACTAACAGATGTTCTGCCAAGCGCCTCTAAACCCCAGGCGAGCTTTGGATGACCTCCATGTAACGGCGGTGATCTGACAACCAGGAGCTTATGGCTCATCACGTCTCTGTAGAATCATTCTGATTGGGTGGATCTAAAAAAGGAAAATCTGTACTTTTATAATTCAAGCGGGAGCCCATCTTCTCATTAGGTGATACTGAGAATATATGACTAAATATTTTATCTATAAATAGACATATGAATATGAGCCATGACGATCATATATACAGTGGCCTGTTAATCGCTGTTTGTGTATTCGTATACACGCGGAACAACACTAAAGTGGGGAGGTTATCTCTCTTTTACAAAAACCAACCTCCCCAAAAATGCAAAAGGAGCGTGTGCACCACAAGTTATGATTTATGGCTGCTTATTGTACAACCTGAAATATGTACATGTTGCTGGGCCCACTTCAAGGGGGGGAGGGAGAGAGAGAGGGGGCTGATAAGGACCAGGTTATTAAATGCAATGCTATTTACTTCCTATCTGGGCTCATTTATATTCATTAATTTTGGGAGATGAGTGAGGATAAGTCAGAAAGGCCCAGGAATGAAATGTCAGCAACAATTCCTGAAAACGTGCTGTGAAACTATAATAATGCACTATTCTGCTTTTAAATATTTGGCTGGTTTCTCAAAAAGGGATTAGACGCAAAGGCGGTTGGATTTCCATCGGGTTTTTTTTTCTTTTCCTGGGAAACAAAGGTATTGGAGATAACTCACAGTATGTGAAAGTGACCCGTGCACAATCACACGCATTGAGGACCAGACACTGTTTGTTGCAAACACAACGGCAATTTGGGTAAATGAGCAGACAAAGTTTTAAAGCTCTGGGTTTTGGTCATTACGGTGTTAATGAATTTGTTCAAAACTCATTCTAACAAATGGAAACTAGGGCATTACAGGGCTTCCCACTTGGAGGAGCGAAGCGAGGAGGGGAGCATCTTGAGGCTAAAGCGGTTGAGGCTGCTCCTCCGGGCTCCGGTTTCAGAGCCCCTCCACGGACTGAAGCTTTCCATAGCAACCCAAATAAACCCTCTTTAAAGCCGCCTCGCCACTGGAGCCTTATGGAAGGAATCCTCCTTTTAAGGGGTGTCGTGATCCAAAATAATGTCTGACCTTGCTGTGTTTCTCTGAGCACTGGTCTGAAGTTATTATTTTCAGGACCATTATGCCATTAGAGACAAGCACATTAGGGGAATAAGTTATCTTGTCTGCACTGCAGACAACCACCATTACTCCACTCATTATTGAAATTGAAAAGGTAACTCACAATCAGCGCTTTGAAGGCTTTGCTATTAAAAATGGCAAAACAAGTCGGTATTGTTTCGATTCTTTCATATATTGAAGCCATTGATCACAGCCCCAACTCTGTACATTATGAAGCGAAATGGGGGATGGCACCTTATACAGTAACTTATGCTTTTTAGCCTTATCTCTAACCTATTAAGACGGTCTTTGTTTGTGTATTTGACCTCTACTATGAGGACTGTTGCAGAGAGTAAAAGTCCCTACTAACCCACAAGGGTCTCTGGCTGTAATTGAGATTCCAGGCTTCTCTGACTCATAGCTTGACCTAAGCAAATGGCAGCACAACGAAGAGGGAGGAGAGCAAGAGAGCAACGCACACTTCATTCAGAAATAGCCCTCATTCGTTTTTTTGGGGTGTCAAGTTTTCTTTTCGTTCCCCCTATTAAAATGGATGTCACTAACGGTAAATAACAAAGGAGTATGACACTGCTGAGGAAATGAGTCGAGTTGAAAACCGAACACAGACGGGGAGAAGTTTCTCTCCCTGTCCCTGTCTAGAAAGTTGCCGTCTTCATGTCTCTCTGCTGTAATGCTGCTGTAACGTCTAAAAATAGGATTACAGCATTGTGAACTAAATTTAAATAGGCGCCCTGAGCACTGTCACAAACACACACACACACACACACACACACTGTTACAACTAATACGGTGTATTTGTGCATCATGCAAAAGTTAGCAGCATATCTCTCCACATCTCACCCAAATACACTCAGGGAAATGCTTGTTGTTTGCTTTTGTACAGGAATATCACCATGTAGGGTAAAACTGCTGACAGCTGGCAATAAAACCTCACTTTCCCTCCAAAGGCAAAACCATAATTTCAAAAGGACACCAAGTCCTACAGACAATTCATAAAACTCTTTAGACAAACTGAAGGAAAGACAACCCACATCATAGATACACCCTCTGAGATGGCTTTGTGTAGGCTTTGCATAAGTTCAAATGAGAATGACACTTGACCTTTGACAGCTATTTAAACAAAGGTGGAGAAAGAGAGAGAGAGAAAGAGAGAGAGAAAATACTCTACATACAAAACCATGAACAAATGGGAAAGCCTTGTGGGTGCAGAGAGCGGGCGGCTTGCTTACCTTAGTGCTGTAGCAGGCGGTCCTCTCCTTCCCAAGGCTCACAGGCAGGCAGCGGCGGCGCTGAACCTCCTCCGGTGTCTGTCAGCCACTCAACAGCTGCGTGCCATATATCCAGCCATGTCCCCCCCCCCCACACACACACACACACACACACACACACACACACACACGCACGCACGCACGCACGCACACACACACCACTGATCTCCACAAGACGGCGCTCCCACTTCCTGCTTATCCAATGTAACCCCCCCCCCCACACACACACACACACACGCGTGCACACACACACACACACACACGCACACACACACACACGCACACGTCGAGTCCCTCCCGCTTTTAACAAACCCAGAGCCATAGAGGGAGAGAGTTGCGTCATATCTCCATCAGGCCAATTAGCGGCGCCGCGACAGCAGCGCTGTTTTCGCTGCGCTTTTCGAAGTTGCGTGAATATATAATATAGTAGGCTATATAGAATATATTATATAATATATAGAATATAGACATCGCTAACTGAATATATTCAGTTAGCGATGTCTTTTACAGATACTTGGCTGTTTTTTTTTTGTTTTACGTTAGATTTGAACTCCCTAAACGTTGGATATCGCTTCGCAGGCAGCGAAGCGATATCGTCTCTACGTGGTTTGTTGTTGCGTTGTTTTTAACGCAACGTCGTGCATCCGTACGGACAGACGTCTCCCAGCATTGGAGACAGTGGGGAAAGAGGAGACATTGGAGATGACTGTTTAGTCGGTTGGTGGTGGTGGTGAAATGAGTCGTGATGATCGCGATGATTTCAATAATCGGCATCGATCGCAGGGACGTGTCTCACATAGAAGTGTTCGGCTGTGACACTATAGTGCGATGCGTGCCTGTTGATGTAGAAACAGACCTCCCTATGACTGTAATAGAGATGTTGTGGAAGTGCCTGCATGTTGGATGAGATGCAGTGCTGTGCTTTTACCCCCCACACACTTCCAAGTCCTCGTCATTACCTCACATGATGTTATAGTATTTGTTGTGATGGTCAAACTGCTCACTGCTCCCTTGCATCCCCTAGCTGCGCCTCCTCTCTCAGCAGGGGAGCAACACATCCTGACTCCATGCTCTGGTTGGTGCATCGTCCCCATGATGAAGGACAGACAACCATCATGTATTTCAAGGTTTGATGGTGGGCTGGGTCCAAGGACAAGACAGAGCAATGAGCATAGACCAAAAACATTGAAAAACTATTGATGTTTGAGTTTATTAAAGCTTCAATCATAGTCCATTGCTCATGTGCTTACAGATTAAGACTATGAACTGAGTTACTGAATGTTCATGCCTAAAAAAGAATCACAATTGACTTGTGTGTAGGGTCATGACATGTGCTGTTGTGTGCATTGCAATCAGATTCGACTTTCAAGACTGCCCAAAGTCACTATGAATTTGACTTTCAGCCAACTTTGTAGCAATGTTGTATGAGAATAGAATGGGATAGAATAAGTCTTTACTGCATAAGTCTGGATTTACTTAGATATGAGACCCCTATACAAATCAGAGCGGTCATAGCATACATGATAGTAGTGCTTGATTTCTGATTGTAGTTATAGGCCAGCACAGGGGTGCAACTACCCAGAGTCAGGGGGGTATGCAACAACAATTTTGGCCCCCCCCCCCCCATAGATATTACGGGTTGCGCGATTGTTGAGCGGGGGCCACTTTATTAGGTACACCTGTCCAACTGCTCGTTAACGCAAATTTCTAATCAGCCAATCACATGGCAGCAACTCAATGCATTTAGGCATGTAGACATGGTCAGGACGATCTGCTGCAGTTCAAACCGAGCATCAGAATGGGGACGAAAGGTGATTTAAGTGACTTTGAACGTGGCATGGTTGTTGGTGCCAGACGGGCTGGTCTGAGTATTTCAGAGACTGCTGATCTACTGGGATTTTCACGCACAACCATCTCTAGGGTTTACAGAGAATGGTCCGAAAAAGAGAAAATATCCAGTGAGCGGCAGTTCTGTGGGCGCAAATGCCTTGTTGATGCTAGAGGTCAGAGGAGAATGGCCAGACTGGTTCGAGCTGATAGAAAGGCAACTGTAACTCAAATAACCACTCGTTACAACAGAGGTATGCAGAAGAGCATCTCTGAACGCACAACACGTCGAACCTTGAGGCGGATGGGCTACAGCAGCAGAAGACCACACCGGGTGCCACTCCTGTCAGCTAAGAACAGGAAACTGAGGCTACAATTCGCACAGGCTCACCAAAATTGGACAATCGAAGATTGGAAAAACGTTGCCTGGTCTGATGAGTCTCGATTTCTGCTGCGACATTCGGATGGTAGGGTCAGAATTTGGCGTCAACAACATGAAAGCATGGATCCATCCTGCCTTGTATCAACGGTTCAGGCTGGTAGTGGTGGTGTAATGGTGTGGGGGATATTTTCCTGGCACACTTTGGGCTTATTAGTACCAATTGAGCATCGTGTCAAAGCCACAGACTACCTGAGTATTGTTGCTGACCATGTCCATCCCTTTATGACCACAGTGTACCCATCTTCTGATGGCTACTTCCAGCAGGATAACGCGCCATGTCATAAAGCGCGAATCATCTCAGACTGGTTTATTGAACATGACAATGAGTTCACTGTACTCAAATGGCCTCCACAGTCACCAGATCTCAATCCAATAGAGCACCTTTGGGATGTGGTGGAACGGGAGATTCGCATCATGGATGTGCAGCTGACAAATCTGCAGCAACTGCGTGATGCTATCATGTCAATATGGACCAAACTCTCTGAGGAATGTTTCCAGTACCTTGTTGAATCTGTGCCACGAAGGATTAAGGCAGTTCTGAAGGCAAAAGGGGGTCCAACCCGGTACTAGCAAGGTGTACCTAATAAAGTGGCCGGTGAGTGTATATTTAGGGCATTTAGCATTTAGACACTTTTGTCCAAAGCGACTTACAATAAGTACATTTGCCAGTAGAACTGAAACTGTCTGTGAAACTGTTACTATAATAAATAGTATTGTTAGTTACTTCAATATAGTCAATAGTAAGTCACATTATGACAATGTGCAATGACAATAAAGGCCTTCTAAGTACTTAAGGCTGACTAACATCAATAGAGATCAATGGAATACCATGCATAGCCCAGTAAGTCACACCTAGTAAGCAACTTACTAAATGCTTAAATACCCAACATCAATAGAATAGCATCCAGTAACCTGCAAACCAAAAGCCATACTAACTCACCTCTACATCGCTAAGCTTAGTAAACATGCATATGGATATTTTGGTATAGCTTAAGTATTGATTCTGGATCTGATCACATTACTAAGCTTAGTGAATATGCATATTGATAATTTGGTATAAATGAAGTATGTGATTCTGGATCGGATCACTACATTGCTAATGGTGAATATGCATATTGATATTGTGGTATAGATTGATTCTGGATCTGGAGGGTGGGTGAAAAAGATAAAGCATGAGTAAGTTACTTATTCTACTGATGTTATCCTCAAGTAGGGTGCACTAATTCTAGTCATGCCTCCCTAAATAAGGTGAGCAATTCTTAGTCATGATACCTCTGTCTTCTAGGACTTATTTTATTACCGGTTTTATCACCCTGTAATATAATAATACTCCTGTGATAGCGGACCATCTTATAAGCTGAGTGAATGGGGTCGGCCTGTCTTCACATGTACTCATGTTCTCCAAGTGCTTTGATCACTGCACCTCAATTAGGGCCTTTTGGCACTTGAGATGATTATGATTTCGTTGTCAGTGCAATGCTTTCACACTGGAGGTCATGCTGCACATTATTGTTGTTGGTGGATTCAGAGGCCATGGAGAGGATATGGCTCGTGTGGATGGATTGATATTTAATTTGTACCATCTGGTATTAAAGTTAAGAGACAAAAATCGATGCAACGATTCCAAATACTAGAAAACTGAAGCTGCACAACACTGGCCGACTCATTTTCCAATTTGAGCTAGTTATATAATTATAACAATTAGATCATTGATTTATGACAAGTAGGTCGTTTGCATACTCGGAAACAATTTGCATGATGTTTACTAGCAACCAAATGCTGCCGTTTCGTGGAAAATCAACCAAGTGATGCGCAGTTTGCACTCAAATGACCTTGAAACTTAGCCTGGCAAGCCAGACCCACATCAGAAAATTAAATTTTCTGCCGCTAGGGGCGTCTAGATTTGTAGGCTACTTGAAACTATCTGAAGCGACATGAACCACGTGACCGAGCTTTTGGACCCTCCATTGGACGCAACTCTGTCTTTCTATGGCTCTGGGCACACCTTCACTCCATGTGTCCCATCAAAACCATGGACATGTGGGATGCGTTGGTATTTATGAGGACAAGTGGTTGGAGAAGCTAGGAAGATCCACGTAAAAGTCCACGTAAAAGAAACTGCTCAAACAGAATAGGACCTGGGAGTGAAAGCCAAGGCCTTTGGCAGGCTGCGTACTTTCAGCCACACTTAAAAGGAAAGTTGGATAGTTTCTTTTTCTGCCAGTGAGTGAATTTTCCTGACAACAATACAAATGAGATCCATTGTAAGGCTTTAAAAACAGCAGTACTAGTAGGCCAATATGGGTAATTGTGGTTGCCGCAGGACTTGGTCGTCCTTTCCTGGACTGATTTTATGTAGCTTTTCCACACATTGAGTTATGTTGAGATAAGACTGAATCGTCTCCAATTCACCTTGCGAAAGATCGTTCGACCTGCAAATTTAACAATGTTAAATGTCTCAAGCCCCAATAAATTCCATCACTGTATACAAAGAAGTTGGTCGTTAGGTAAACTAAAAACATAAATCGTGCAAGACAATTCCTCGAATGGGAAGGGCTACATTAGACCATTAAGCAACATTCCCGTGAGATATGCTTGGCCTCTCGCCTCCTGAAGACACGCTACTCATGAGGTGAATCAAGAAGCGGTCACGTCCGAAGGGAAAGTAATGGATGCAGTAGCTTAATTGTTTTTTGCTCTCGCGGGCACACATTAGGTAGAGGGCTCAAGGTTGGCTGATGCTGGCGAATCTGTCAGCAGAGCACATCCAAGTTTGTTGTGCCACTGCTGCTTGCGGTGGCGTTCAGCAGTGACAAAAGAGACATCTGACAGCATCCATCAGACCGCTACCTTGTCTTGCACGGTTGCACGCCCAGAGAGAAAATACAAACCGCAGATAACTGCATTTTAGACCATTTCTTATCAATATCTCATAACCCCCATTGCCTGTAGCTATCGCATTGCTACGGAAGACAAATGATTAATCTCCTGCCACTGAAAGTTGTGGGGGGAAAAGATAGCCAAGTAATAGTTTCTTCGAATTACCCAGGTGACAACATAAGTTCATGTCATTATAGTCGGGTGAAAGAGTTCCATTACGAATCCTGATAGCGGTTGAGCACAAAATACCCAATGGAGCGTGAACAGTGGCATAGTGACAGTGAAAAGCCCCCCTCCGAGGCTTTTAGGGGCCCTGCTCGACGCACTCTTAACAGCAAAACATCCAATTACAGGGGTCTGCCTGATGAGCTACAGATGCTTGTATAATGACATGGGAAAACAGTGTTGAATTTAATCACTGTATTTTGAAAAAAGATAATGGAAGGCATTGGGCTGTTGGCAGCATTATTAATTCCAGAAAATGAACCTTCCCTCCAATAAGGGATTTTTACTTGTGTTAATCATGCACAATTGAGGAAGTCGACCATGCACACTTCATTGAAACAGGATACAATTCTCTAAACCAGACTAGCTGTAGTCAGTGACTTTGTATTGAATAGCTCATCTTCAGTGGGGTAGCAATGTGGACATGGAGGACACCAACGCCAGATAGTTGTCTTTACATTTTTTATTCACCTTTCCTTACAAACAGCTCACAGGAAACAGACCAGCAGAAACCCTGTAGGAAAGAAAGAAACATTAGTAAGACGCCACCATGTGCATCAAATCCAAACAATTTCTTGAGATTTACACGTTAGGTAAACATACCAGTTTATGCCTTCTCTACTTTAGCCTCGGCCTCCTCATCTCCACCCTTGGTGTTGCGTGTGTAGATCAGTTGAGACCTGTGTTTGGACACCAGTTTGATCATGCCTAGTAGGTGGAAAGAATACATGGGAGGTTAGTTACCTGTGCACTTACAGACTTACAATAGCATCAGGTTCTGGATTTGCCTTCTGTGGTACATTATGCACTCGGGTCAAGGATACACAATGCCATGTGTGCTTGGTGATGTAGTGACGCACTATAATACAGGTAGCTATATGAAGTTACATGGCATCAATTAGGGATGCAAAAATTACGTGCAATTATAATCTAATACACTGTCCAAATCTGAGCGAGTAGTCGTTTTGTAGGCACTTTCGTTTTTTCTATCCGCCAATAGTTTACACACATTAAGAGTTTTAATCTGTATTTTTATACAGTCCATTGTAGGGCGTTACACCCACACTGGAGCTCAGCTGGTCTTGCAGTTTGACCTGCTTTTTAATGTTGTGGAGCTAGCAAGATACACTTCTGTGCAGCATTTTGATATGATCTAGTTGGACTATTGTTTATGGCTGCTGGCTGAATGTTTCGCTTGGAAGCCAGGCCGTCTCCTGCCCAGGTACACACAGCTAGATAAACTGGTACTGGAATATCTGTTGAATATCCAATATCTTTCCAGCTTAAGAAAAATTACGTTCAAACTGCATAAGCTGCTATTGAGATGTGCAATTCTTTAATACACCCCATTTCATTTTTAATGTCAGGACATTCCTGGCGGGCAGTCATTATTGTAAAACTTGCCAAACACATGGGGAACTCAGCCTACCCGGGCTAGCTACTAAACATTGGCAAACTAACCTTTTTTTTTTTTTTTACAGCCCCTCAAAATACAATGCATTTGTAAGAGGTTGGAAAAGATTACAAACTTATTTGATTATATTTTTGGAATCATTGAAGATTTACTGAGTTCAGCGGCGTACATGTTTGCACCCCTAGTATCAATGCAGTTCAACAGTTAAAACCACTATGGCATTTGAGCACAAGATTGTCAGTCTATAAATAGTTTTAATTACACAGTCAATACCAATCAACATCTCTCATTATGCTAGTTAGCCTGCAGTAGTCAGCAACTTTTACAACAACCAGTCAAATAAATAATAGAGCTGAATTGCAGAATTTCTGACTTAACTTATAGCAGTTGCTTAACAGATTTAAGAGGCAGACGTGCCAGAGCTATTCACAAGAATGGCCACCAGCTGCTTATTAAAGCTGCCCAATAATCCAGCAAATAAAAAAGTGTCACTGACTGACATGGGTCAGCGTGGACATTTTGATCTGAAAACTGCAATTCCACCTTGTTAAGTAATGCAACATTTGCTGAGCGCACCTTTGGTGAGCAGTTCCTGAAGGGCGTTCCTGGCCAGGGAGCCACGGATCTTCAGCCTCTCAGACACTACAGCGGGTGTGATGAGCTTGTAGTTAGGGACCTCCTTGTACAGCTTGTCGTATGTGGCCTTGTCGAAGAGGATCAAGTTGTTCAGCTTATCCCTGACCTTTCCCTTGGACCACTTCTACTCAGGGAAAACAAAAAAAACAAAGAAAACAATGTCAGAAGGCAACTTTTAACAAAGATGCAGCACCCAAAGCACATTACAATAAGTGATGGAAGTACAAATGTCTACAATCCTGTGGTTGGGGACCATACCTTCTTCTTGGCCTTGCCTCCAGACTTATTGACTGGGTCCTTGTCCTTTTTGGACTTCCCAGAGTCTTTCTTCTTATCCTGCTTAGGAGGCTAACAAATACACAACACAAAACGATTACTATAGTATACTTTAATAACGTCAAAAGTACATCCAGAATATTCATACGAAGTACCAATGCCACACAACATGGCTAGCTTCTCGCATGAAAAGGCCCCGATTCTCTAACCTGGAGAGGAATTGAAGACCTTGAGCAAGTTATTTTTAATCCTTAAATCCTTATAGCTATGAAAATACCTATAAATGACAGATACAGGTCAGGGTCAGTGTATGTTTGCAGGTTTTATGAATGTCATTGTATGTGATCGTATTCTCCCTCGGCGCTTGGTAGCATGAAAGCATGGTTGCTAAGAGCAGACCAGCTAGCTGCAAGCTAACCGGATTGAATGTGTGTATTGCTCAGTTTCAGGCAACAATTCGCCGCACTGATTAAACATCTTATATTGCCCAGAATTCCGGAAAACTTGCAAAGGCATTTATTTTTGCGAAAGGATGAATAATGTGTTATTCAGATGCATAAATCGGTGATTCGCATGCTCACCATGTTTCCTCGTCAAGATGTCGGAGCGAAAGGAAGTTGGTCCGTGCACGAGCCCGTTAGACAACCCGTACTTACGGATGTGGAGCGCGGTGGCTTCTGGGAAATGTAGTTATTTAGCTTCGGTATTTTTGCTGCCGCGTTAAATTATTATATTACACATATTGTTTTGTATGTTTGTACTGATACTAACATGTAATTACTTGACTGGAGAGAATACGACAGCGTCAGATTTTTTAATTGATTATTTTGGATAATTATTGATAATGTGTTACAGCCATTTCCAGACAGACAGACAGATAGGGGTCACGTGACATTTTCGTCAGCTGGACACAGGAACCTCGCAAAGATGGCGATCTTCAGTGTGTATGTGGTAAATAAAGCCGGCGGTTTAATTTACCAGTACGACAACTATGTTCCCCGAGCAGAGGCAGAAAAAACGTTTAGCTACCCTTTAGATTTGGTGCTCAAAATCCACGACGAAAAGGTGGTTGTATCGTTTGGACAACGGGATGGTATTCGAGGTAAGTGTGCATTTCACATGAGATGAGATGGCTGTCATTTCTGGAGGTTTTTTGGCGACATAGTCCCATCTACTTCCACAATCAAACCTCTTATATGTCATTGTCATGGGTCGAGAGTCAACATGGTGTTGTGTAACGAGCGATCAATGACATGACATGGTCTGCAAGGTGTGCAAAAATGTGTGCAAAAAACCGCCACCTCCTGCATCTAATGTTTGACGTCTAGTATTATACTTTGTAATTTGCATGCATGCACATTTTGCAGTCGGACATGCGGTGCTGTCCATCAACGGGGTGGACGTGATGGGGAAAAACACCGCCGACGGAAAGGACGTGATTGAATACTTGAAGGACCCCTCCAGTTATCCCGTGTCCATCCGCTTCGGACGGGCCCGTTTGAGCTCCAACGAGAAGCTGATGCTGGCCTCCATGTTTCACTCGTGAGTTTAAAAGATGGAGGTGTTGAATGGTTTACTTGTACTATGGAGGGATGATAACGGTGGCCCTATGGTCCCAGGTTGTTCGCCATTGGCTCCCAGCTGTCCCCGGAAGTCGGCAGTTCCGGGATCGAGATGCTGGAGACTGATGTCTTCAAACTGCACTGCTTCCAGACTCTGACAGGTAAAGTGGGATGAATGAGTGACTGCTAACCTATGCCTAAAATAAACCATGCTGTGTTTGGGATATAAGTGATGATATCTGCCAAATGCGAGCCATTTGGTATGCAAATCAATATGCCATTTGTTATGGCATAGTAATCTGCCATGCTTATTTGTGATTACTGATGATATTTCTACCCATATTTTTTCTAGGGATAAAGTTTATAGTGCTGGCAGATCCACGGCAGTCTGGCATCGATGCACTGCTGAGAAAGATTTATGAGATCTATTCAGACTTTGCCCTCAAGAACCCCTTTTATTCCCTGGAGATGCCCATCAGGTAACTATTGAAACGATGACGACATCTTTATCCAAAAAGCATAAAAGTCATCACTTTCAGAAATCTGGGCTGCAACGACGTGCCGGTCTTGCTTTAAATGCTTTTGTCTTTCAGGTGTGAACTCTTTGATCAGAATTTGAAGAGCGCGTTAGAGGTTGCCGAGAAGGCTGGAAACTTTGGCCCTGGATCGTGAAGTTGGGAAGACGACGCTCGGCTGCCTAAGCTAGGCCATGTATGGTCCAAACAGATGGGTTGGGTTGAACTTGTAACTGGGAAGCAAGTACTGTTGAGAAGCCTTCTAATGTTTGATCTTCGCAAAATGGAGTGGTTATGTTTGTTGCATTGTAAATATGACATGTTCTGTAAATACCTCGGGAATAAATTCATGTACATATCTTTGTCGCTTTTATGTTTGCAATCATATCCAACCTGAGCTAACCCTTGCTGACATTGGCATGTTTATGCTTGAATTATACAACATGAGAATGAACTATGAACAATATGTAGATGCATTACCATTGATTTCCTAAAATGTATGAACATGCAACCCATACATTTACTCACATTGAATGATTGAATGATATTTACAGTTCCCAGCAATGTAATTGAAAGTTGTGTAAATAAATACTTTATGAACAAGATATACCCTTTTAAAATGTTAGCGGAAAATGCAGCACCATGAATTAATATGACAATGTTTCATATAATGGACACACAAAATTGTACCATAAAAAAGTGAAAAAATACAAAGGTGAATTAAGCAATTCTGAATCAATTTCCCTCTTGGCAGCGGTGAATGATGATGTGCGACTAGCGATATCTAGTCGGCCTTCTTGGAAACCTGTCCCATCTTGGTTCTGATGTTGCGCATCAGGAAGAATGCAACCGTCGTGATGAGGCAGATGATTTCTGCTACCCAGAAGGCCATTTCCCAACCGTAGTGTTTGGCAATGGTGCTGAAGGGCAGTCCGGACAAAAAACCACCAACTGACAAAAATAAAAGTCAATCATGAAAAGCAAACAAAATAAGCCTCCACTAGAGTAATACAAAGAGCCGGTCTTCTATTTTGAAATACAATATAATATCTTTATTATAAAGGACAAACTTACTGTTGGCCATTAGAGCAACAATGGCATGGGACGTCCCACAGTAGTTGGATGGAGCGCTCTCGTTTGCGATCACCCCAAATAATGCAATTGGTCCATAAGAAGAGAAGCCAAATGCAGCTCCCAAAATCAATATCCACATCTATGGATGGGGATTAAAAAAAGTCCATTAGTAGTTTTCTATCATACATATCCTGTACAGATGAATGTTTGAAATGGTGAAAAGTACCTTGGGGCTGTCTGGGGTGACAGTGACCCTGAAGAGGTACATAGATACAAACATTCCAGCCATCATGCAGATCAGGATGAAGTGACGAGGGTTACCATGGCTTCTCATGCCTTGCTGCGCAAAATATTAAATATGAAATGATGTGATGAGACAGCAAGAAAACTAAGTGATGAAATATAGAAATATATTTTTTGGACAAACGTATAGTGATATCTATAGCACGATGATACCCACTAAATCAAATTCAAGATCTTACAAATTTCCTCTCATGAATATTGTAAGAATAATTATTAATACAATATTGAAGCCCTAAATGCCTTTTTCTCTCTCCAAAACACAGGATCTCTCTCTCACTCTCACTCTCCTTGTGAGGCTTTAAGATATCTCTCACAGTGTGCTATGAATGAATGGCGCCAGGCTATAAGTGAGCTCACCTTGGCAACAGCCTTGTCAGAAAAGTATCCTGCTGCTAGACTGCCCAGGAGACCCCCAAGCTCCAGAGAACTCATGTATGAGCTACCTATGAGAAAGAAAGTTAGTAGTGGGCCAATACCACAGCACCTACCACTGTCTCTGTATAATTATGAATAGTAGATAGAAAATATATGCACAGTCATTTGCATCCATCACAGAGGTGTCAACACTAGAGCTGCAACGATTGGTCGGTCGACAGAAAATTAATCAAACCAAAGTTTTAGAATCGATTAATTGTTAAGGTCATTTATCAATTACGAATACCAAACATTTGCTGCTTGATGCTTCAGAAATTAAAATCTTTGGTTCAGGGATCATTATAAAATTAATACTTTCTTGGATGCTTGTCAGATAAGGCAAGCAAATTTAAGACATTACTATGGACTCTGGTAACTTGTGATGACATTTGCTTATATTTATGACACTTTCTCGACTAAATGTTAATTGAAAAAATGATTGTTAGATTAATCAACTATGAAAATAACCGTTAGTTGCAGCCCTAGTCAACACAGACTTCTAACGAGTGATGTGCGTGCATAACCCTTCCCACCCCTACCCATAAGTGTGGACTGTCCCTTGTCCTGGATTAGAAAGAGCTGGCCCCAGTCTGTGCAGGCCGTCTTCACCCCAAACACCACCAGGTAGGCACTGGAGAGCAGCCACAGGTAAGGGGACAACAGGAACTCCTTCAGGGTGCAATCGTCGCTGGACAACCCTGAGGCAGCCGGGAGATTGAAGAGGATTATAATAACACACACACTACTGTGTAAATAACTACAGCTGGGCCTAATTCATTAACATGAATCAGAGGTGGAGCATGCAGGTTTAATACACAAAAGCAAATGCCCCCCTTGAGTATTTTGAACCAACCAGCTAGGATTTATTTTGTTGTAACCAGGGGTTGAAATAAAAGCCTAGCAACTGGCACAATAGCATTGGATAAACAAAAACATGGCCATAGGCCATGTTTTTGAATTTTTTTAATTTATTGTCCACTACAATAAATTATTTTTGTCAAGGTTACAGAACACACTGAATTCTCGTGGGTTAAGGAAAGTGCCAGAATTAATTCAGCATATTTCCCTACATTTGTACAAAACAGGTGATTGTGAAAGGCCATGCACATAAGTCAGCAAACGGATCACAACATCAACACATGATGTATTTGTGCTCTCATTGTGGACAGCCTGTGCTTCAGCTCATGCTAGTATCACTTTGTGCAAGTGCAAGTGGCACGTGAGAGGCATGCTGGGTACAGAGTCCATTGTGTCCTCTATGGTGGACCTAGACACCATAAGAACATGCCGAAAACACACAATTCAGGCTCATTTGTTGATTTCAACATGCCATAAACATCATAGAGCTTGTCTGCCCCAAAAAATAATCGAAAGTGAGTGAGGATTGAATTGTACCAACACAGAAAACACTTCTTGTCCACCTCACACTCACCCGCTTTGCCCTTCTTGGTTGCCGTCTCGATGTTGGGCAGCCCCACGTCCTTGGGCTCGTTCTTAATGAGCAGCAGGCAAACGAAGGAGAGCACCACACAAATCATCCCCGAGACGAACAGCGTCGTCCTCCAGCTGTAGCTCTGGGCCATCACCGTGGCGATAATGGGACCCAAGCTGCCAGCCAGGTTCATGCTACAGGACAGAATGGCCCACCACGTGCCGAACTGAGAGGGCTCGAACCACTGTCAGGACAGATGGGGGGGGGACAGAATAATTGAACAGCTGCGGTGTTGTGTACTGAATGGGCAAGAGGAACACAGGTGACTAGCGAGCAACACGCTCAGGTGATCAGGAAAACTCTAACTGCTAAAGAAGACAGCAGTTTATAGAAGACATCACGTATAGGATCCTAAAGGGGCAAATGTTATTCATCACCTGACAAGGCAAGTGTTATTCATCACCTTGCATTGGTTGTGCCAAAGTTAAGTGCCAAAGTTAAAAAGAAGTCATTTTTTCTTGCAGTTCACTTTCCAAAAGCATGACCCCAAAAGCATGAATTATGAATGAATTATGTAGTTTGTGTGTGTGTGTGTATGTGTGTGGATGTCATCGGCTCACATGCCTTCCACGCATCCCTATGACTGCGTGCGATGACGTACCTTGCGCAGCACCCGTCCGCAGGGCGGCCAGCCCAGGCCCTGGCCCAGGCCGTTGAGGAACCAGAGCGCGGAGAAGACGGCCACGGTGGAGGACCAGGAGAAAACCACGTTGATGCCCCCCACCAGGAACAGGCCGATGGAGAAGAGCCAGCGGGCGCTGATCCGGTCCGACAGCACGCCGCTGATGAACTTACTGATGGCGTAGGCCAGGGACTGGCTGCTGGTGATCATGCCTGGAGACAGACAGTAGTCATGGGGACGTTGAGTATAGGATGAAGAGAGGTGCAGGTTGAAATTACAATATGCTAATTACAATATTATAGCTTACGCAATACACAATAGTCAATGATTACGCTGGTTTTGGGGTTTGGGGATTATTCATATCTGACATTGTCATTACACACAGTGTTCAAATGTCTTCGCACGTTAATAAGTATTAATAAGTAACATATGGTCCACCATGGACATTTACAATTTTGCAAAAGTGGAAACACCTACCAGCCAGATTGTGGCTGGTGGCAGACGTTCATTTTGGATCCTGCACATATGCATCAGATATCATATGCATCAGATCACTGGCGTAACTATCGACGGTGCAACCGGGGCCCAGACGCCGGGGGGGGCCCATGAAGACGCCGTCAACAATCGCGCAGCATTCGTCAACAATCGCGCAGAACCCCCCCCCCCCCCCCCCCCCCCCGTCTACAATCGCGGGGGCCCTAAAATATTATTTGCACCGGGGCCCATCATCACGTTGTTACGCCAGTGCATCAGATATCATATGCATCAGATATCATATGCATCGGGGTGGGGGGAAAACACCCGGCAATGGCAATACATAACAAATGATCCCCCATTTTGACAAAACAACGCATCTCATACCCAGGTCATCCTTGTCCAGCGTGATCTCTTGCATGAGGGAGGGCATCACAAAAGAAAAGGTCTTTCTGTTGAAGTAGTACAGCGTGTAGCCAACAAACATGGCCAGAAATATAGTGCTGCGGTAGTATCCATAGCTCGGTTTGGCCATGGTGGTGGTCCCTTGAAAAAAAGTACAATATTTTAAGGTGAAATAAAAAGGCCAAGCTCGGTGCTGCGGTGTGTGAGGTCTGAACTCTCCGCCAATCACGCTGACAGTGAACTTTGCATCATAATCCACAGGACAGAAAGCTACAGGAGACATGTGCAATCAATAGGTGCGGTTAATGGTCAACTTCTTTGAGTGATTTCATCTCTCTCACACACACACACCTTCCTCATAGGGGCCTACAGTGTGTGAGAGCCCTGCTCAGCAACACACACGCACGCACGCACGCACACACACGCACACATTCACTCACTCACGCACGCATATTCACTCACTCATGCACGCGCACACACACACACACACACACACAGCCCTGAAACAGGCAGCGTCCCTCCAGCCACTAGTGGATCCACACCTCAATCCAAAGTCTTCCGGAAATTCCGGGTATTTTTTGTCTTGTTTTGGAGAAAAAATAAACTTTTCTCGCGATTTCTCCCAACTCCCGTCCGTCTGTCCATGTGTTCAGCATGCGGTGAGCAGCGCTGTGTTATCGGGGTGGTTGGTCCCTAACGTAGTTAATGATTCATGGCGGACTGCCGCCCTGCTGCCGGGTTGCTGAGCGCCGCGCGTCCTCCACAAAACATCCGCAAAACTACACGGAAACTTTCCGCATAGTTTCCCATTGGTTCACTTTTCACGTGGCAGGATTCAGGGGCAGCGGTGTTCCTGGCCACCCAAGGCGAGACACCCCCCCCAAAAAAAGAAATAAATACATAAATGAATACATAAATAAATACATAAATAAATAAATACACAAATAAATAAATAATAATCGTCCTAAAATGCCCCCCCCCCCCCCCCCCCCCCCCCTTTGATCTTGTCATTTAGTAGGCTGCAAGTCAGGACAGGTTCAACAGATGCAAACAAAGTGTTTTTTGTTTTTTTTGCCTTTTACTAAATGTTTTTTGTGAATATAAAAAACGTGTTCATGTCACTCATAACAGATACATAAGGTGGGAACTGGCAACCACTAACATTTGGAGAAAACGGGATACATTTAAAAAAAAAAAATAAAAAAAAAGGTTGCCTAAACGAATAATATAATATAATATTTTATTAGGATAAATATTTTTGAATCAGATTTATGTTTTGTTAGATATAGAACAAAGGAAATTGACAAATGACAAATGGATGTTATTATTATTGTTATTATTAATATACTGATAGAAGGCAAAATACTTCAGTAGTATTATTTATTACAAGGGGGTGGACTAAAATAAGTTTATACTTCCTCCCACTCCCTTTCGGATATGTAAACAGAATTTATATTTTTCAGTTTATGTTTACTCTGTTTTTTTTTTTTTTTACATGTTCGAAATAAACTATCTATCTATCTATCTATCTATCTATCTATCTATCTATCTATCTATCTATCTATCTATCTATCTATCTATCTATCTATCTATCTATCTATCTATCTATCTATCTATCTATCTATCTATCTATCTATCTATCTATCTATCTATCTATCTATCTATCTATCTATCTATCTATCTATCTAAACCTAGAAACGCCCCTGATTCAGGGTATCCGTTGAACAGCATGTGTATAATCTCACCCTGGACCAGGGGCGGGACGATGACCTCATAGGACGACATGGTGTGAAAAGTAACGTTTAGTTTTCTTCACGCCTCCGTTGAGGTCCAACCTAAGGCCTCACCAGCATCCTCCATATGTCACCCTTGTTGTCCGTCCCAGTGCTTCATCAGTCCAATACCACCTGAAGATACTACAGATGATGTCCGAAGCCTTGCCGCCAATGTTACGAGCGGGAAAGTGTAACTGGGCAGCTCAGTAACATCTAAAAAGTAACATAAATGTAGCGCTATAACTATAATATACTATAATGTGATTGTTATGGTGCGGTGTGTGCAGGACGTGGGGGCGCGCGGACCACACGGTCCTCCCTCTTCCTCCTCTCTCAGCTTCCAGGCGCGTTGTCATAGCAACACAACAACAAACACGTCCAAGGGGACGCATCCAAACCAGCAGGACCAACCGTTTTATGACGACAATTACAATTACGACGAGACAGAAATATCCGAGGACTATGGTAAGTGGACACATTCATATCCAGGCCTACACATCCCGTCATGGAAAACACACAAACCACAGGCCCGGTTGAAAACACTGTGTGTGTGCGTGTGTGTGTGTGTGTGTGTGTGTGTGTGTGTGTGTGTGTGTGTGTGTGTGTGTGTGTGTGTGTGTGTGTGTGGCTGGGCAGCCGCAGAGCGTGGGGGGGACGGGCTCCTCCGGACGGAGCGGGAGCGGCAGGACCCGCCGCTACCGGACCAGAGCCCACAGCTCCCAGGTGGACGAGAGTCTGTTCGGACCTCCCAAACCAGTGAGTCTCTCTGTCTGTCTGTCTGTCTGTCTGTCTGTCTGTGTCTGTGTCTCTGTCTCTGTGTCTGTGTGTGTGTGTGTGTGTGTGTGTGTGTGTGTGTGTGTCTGTCTCTCTCTCTGTGTTTGTCTGTGTGTGTGTGTGTGTGTGTCTGTCTCTTTCTCTGTGTCTGTCTGTCTGTCTGTCTGTCTGTCTGTCTCTCTCTGTCTCTCTCTCTTTCTCTCTCTAAATAAATAAAAATAATATATTATTATTTTTTCATAATAATGTCGTTCTCCAGCAATCACCCCCAAACAACACAGCGCCAGAGACCCGGGGAAGCAAAGCCCCCCCGGCCAGAGGACATCAAGCTCGGTCCGCTCCGGTTCGGAGGACCCAGCAAGCGCAGACGGTCCGCATCATCACCAAAGACCTCATCCGGGATCTGAAGTAGGGAACCGTAGTCTAGGTCTAGGTCATTTGATGATAAAGGTTGATTGTTTTTTTTACCCCCTGCTGTTGATAATCTAATGAAAAATGTGTATGCAACGGCAAACTGCAAAATACCTTCTCAATGTTAGACACTATAGGCCCACATGATGTGAACCATCATGTTCAACGAAGCCCGGATCAAACGTCAAGACCGCACCGACACCATTCTGCCCGTTGTCACGTTGTTTGCAGGATTCCCAGTGAGGATCCTTCAGGACTGTCCATCATCCTACCGCCGACGGAGGTGACGCGGCTGACCACGTCGTCCCGCGTGCTCAGCGAGGACGAGAAGAACGCCGCGAAGCAGTCCCTGCAGCAGAAGAAGGAGGCGTTCATGGTGAGTCGCGGCGCAGTCGTCATCACGCCTGCTGCTGCTGCTGCTGCCGCCGATACGCTCTCCTGACGACGCGGCGCAGACACCCGATTGGTCGACTCTACTGTACAAAATCACCAGAACTCGGGCCCCGTTTGCGTGAGACCGTCAGAAGAACCCGTGTCCAACGTCTCAACTGACGGACACGGCTGGGTTGCACACTGAGAAGTGCTGCACCGATGTCAGTCTGAGCAATGACGACAGCCGAGGTTACCGATGGTTCCGATTGTTCTGGTGGTGTTCACAGTCTGGTATTGTGTAGCCCAACTGGTAGAGCATGGCCTGAACACCGCCAGGGTTAGGGGGTTTCCATTCCCACCGGGGACACTCACCTTATGTACACTCACGGTATCGTAAGACGGTTTGGACGAAACAAATTTCAGGCAAATTTCAAATCAAACAATTTACTCTAGCGCCCCCCGTGACCGAAAGTTGAGACGATGGCTCAATTAACACTGATGTGATTCACTTTGTTTTGACAGGACTCAGCCGAGGACCGGATGGCCCGGATCCACCAGGCCGACATGTCCCGCAAGAAGAACAAGGCTCTGAATGAGCTGGAGGCAGAGGCCCGGGAGCGGGCCCAGTACCTGCTGAAGAGGGCCAACGCCATGCGGATGGAGCAGGAGGACGAGGTTAAGAAGCTCAATGAGGTACCGGCCGCTCTGTCCGCCCCGCGAGCTTAACCATCCGTCTGTGAAAATACGCATCCTCAAAAAGCTGCTTAAAGGGTAGTGCTACTAAAGGCCTAAAGACAGCAATTTTCTGCAATTCCCCATTTTTGATGGGCTCAAATGGACACCATGGTGCCATTAGTGACATCACCAGGCACCAATTTCAGCCAATGAAAACCAACAAATGCAATAAGTGTAACACATTTTGTGTGTGTGTGCGTGTGTGTGTGTGTGTGTGTGTGTGTCTCTGAGCAGCTGATCCTGGGCGCTCAGTGCCACGCGGTGCGCGAGGCTCAGCTGCTGGAGAGGGAGCAGATCCGGGGGGAGCTGATGGAGGAGGACAGACGTCTGGACGCCATGATGGAGCTGCACCGCCGCCAGGCCATCGAGACCCAGGAGCAGATCGACATGCTGCGCAAGGAGCAGAGGATCCGGTGGGTAGCGGCGGAGGACGGGTGACATACACACAGTTTGCATTCACGCAAGGGGCAAAATAGTGAGTCACACGTTTAGCCGGGTGGGGAGTGTGGGGTCTCCCAATTACATAGACCTCATTGTAACTTTGAGCCAACCATGTCAAAGAACCCGTCAGCGAATGCGTCACTTCATCCGCAACGTCAGATCGCTGGACGTTACGCTGAAATATTGGGGGGGGGGGCAATTTAGCTCTCTGTGATCATCGGTGGGGACACGTCCCCCCGGTCCCCCCCGGAAAATCTTGCCCCTGCATTCATGTTGTCTCACAAATCAGACTTTAGATTCATATCTAAAGTCTGATGGCAGACATGTCAAACAGGGCGTTACACTTTCTTTCGCTTTATATTTGTTTTGACCAGTTATGCTGCTGGCGTAAGTGGCGAACACAAATTCGGCCAGCGGTAGTAAACTGTAAAAAAAAGTGTCTGTAAAAGTTTCAAATCAACACTGTGTAGACTGGCCGTTGTAGAAATACTAATAATAATATTCTGATGATTATTTATACATCATGGATAAATCATATTTCGTCATCAGTATCAGAATACTTTTACCAAACACATGAGGATGCTTGTTACTCAAACGGTTTTAGGAAACTGTTTGTCACTACATTTGAGTTGAGCACCAATTTAATTTTAATTGCATGCATGCAGGAATATATTGGAGTCGTGTCTTTTGACTCTTCTGTCGTTCATCCCAACTGGGACTTTGGTCATTACGGAGTATTGTCTTTTTATTTGTATTATTCAGGCAGTGCTGTACCACAAGAAGGATTTAGTATTCTACCAGTTTGGGGCTAACTCATCTCAGACCCAGCAGTACTACTGTGTTATAGCAGAACTTCTGGGGGAGACGGCACAGCGTACTGGGCCGGAAACAAAAAACTGAAGGTGCCGAGTTACGCCTTGTTTCCTGTTTCATTACGGAGATATTTTACCATAGAGGAACTGATTTGTGCGAGTAGAAGCTTTCAGAAGGGGATTTTAAAAAGTGTATTTCTACAGTGGCCAGTCGACACGGTGTTGATTTGAAACTTTTACAGACAGTTTTTTTTTACTTTTTACTAGTGCTGGCCGAGTTTGTGTTCGATGTTAATAGTCAGGCGCTTACAGATCCCCGCTTCCAGCAACATGATTGGTCGAAATAAATATGAAGCGAAAGAAAGAGAAAAAGCCCCTGTTCACCCAGATTTGAGCTCGTCTGCCATCTGATTTTAGATTGGTAATCTAAAGTCTGATTTGCGAGACTAGGGGTGCTAACTGATCATTTGTGTGTGTGTGTGTGTGTGTGTGTGTGTATGTGAGACAGAGGGAAGCAGCAGATCATCGACCAGATGGAGGAGCGCCGTGAGGAGCAGGTGCTGCGGGAGGAGCTGAAGGAGCAGGAGGCCCGGCAGCTGCTGGACGACCTGGAGAAGATACAGCTGGAGGAGCTGGAGGTCACACAACCAAAATCGAACATTTACAATTATGTTTACATTTTCAGTTGACAATGACGCAAAAGTAAATTGTAAATTGTGACAGAATACATTGTTGTATCTAGGTTTATCTATGGCTATGTGTGTGTGTGTGTGTGTGTGTGTGTGTGTGTGTGTGTCTCCAGGCTCTGGAGAGGAAGAAGGATCAGCAGAGTCGTCTGCAGGAGGAGATTGTGCGCATCAACACAGAGACCATACAGGCCAAGGAGCAGAAGAAGGAGCAGGAGAAGCTGGCCGATCAGAAGGCCATTGAGTACACGCAGCAGAAAATGGTCAGACTCCCAAGAACAGACTGCACACACACACACACAGGGGGTTGCGGTCACTGGGGTTGCCACATTTTGAGAGATTTCTGTGGAGTTCAGCCCTCGGGGGCCCCCTCACGGCCCCAAGCAGCTGCCTGCCTTGCCTGTACACAAGCTGGACGTCTGCACACACACACACACACACACGCGTCATAAATACAAATGCCTAGATACACAAACCCTAGACACACAAATAAGCCCTTGAGGTAACTGTAACTGTGGCTATACAAGTAGGACACACATAATGTAGCTATTGGCGACGGTATCTGGTATCTCTCTCTCTCTCTCTCTCTCTCTCTCTCTCTCTCTCTCTATATATATATATATATCTACACAAAAATGACTTTTGACTTGCAACTTGCTTGACGGCTTTCACATAATCAGTTCAGGTTCAAGTTCAACGGATCTTTATCTTCACTTTAAATACTTTTGACTGTTTCCAACTGTTATTTGTCCTCTGTGGTTACCCAATAGCTGTTGGCTCAGAGACAGCTCTGACTTTCTGTGTGTGTGTGTGTGTGTGTGTGTGGCGCCTGCAGGAGCGAGAAGCCGAGTACGAAGCGAAGCAGAGGCGCGTGAAGAAGGAGAAGGAGAAGGAGGTGGCCAGACTGAGGGCCCTGCAGGAGAGAGACAGAGACTACAAGGCAGAGCAGGTCTGCTTTAATAAAACAGACAGACTCTAGACCCCAGGACGAATCTCTATTGAATATTACATAGAAAGATATACATAGATAATGAAAATGTATTTCAATATGATGAAAATGTGTTTAAGCCTATTCAGAAGAGAAAGTTTCCTGATTTTATTGGCTGATATATATATATTTTTTCACATATTTTTGTGTAGATTAATTTTCTTATTTAAAATGTGTATATCTTTTGATACCGACTACTGTACTTCTCATGACCACCCAGTCTTATCTCATCCTATTCGTGGAAGAAGCACATTTTTTCATATTCTTATTCCTCTATATTTGTGTTGACCACCAGGACGAGGTCCGCGCGCGGAGGAACCGCGAGGCTGCGGAGCGCGAGTGGCGGAGGAAGCAGAAGGAGCAGGCGGAGAAGAAGGTGGCGGAGGACGCCAAGCTGAAGAGAGCTCGCCTGGAGCAGGTGGTCCACAAGGAGCAGCTCCTCTCTGTGGAGGTGGGCCGCGAGCGGGCCGAGTTCGAGAGGGTGCTGAGGTTAGTGAGCGCAGGATCGGTCACTTCGACTGGACTTTTTCATGTTTTTCATTTCTCATTTGTTCTGAAAATATTATTTTTTAAATATTCTATTAATATATATTAGGAATTAAGGGCCGGACGCAGAAGAATGGAGGACTTGACGAGGATAGTTCTTATTCTTGTATTCGTCTTTTTCTAGTTGTGAGGCAAAAAGGCCTCTTATGAAAACATGAGGCCATCTTTTCACCACTTTTGCGTCACGTAGGAGGCGCACCATAACCGATCCACTTGGATCGTATCTTAAAGTCCTGAAGTGCAAAACTGGAAAAAGAAAAACTGCCAAGAAAACGATCAGATCTTTCATCACTTGGGGGATTTCGGAGTGGAAAGAAAAATCGCACTGAGCTGTGTGATATTGCAACATTACACAGTCTAACACAGTTTTAGCATATCTCTTACAAGACTGATTTTTGATCAATGATCCATCCACTTCCACTGTGGTCCATTGCACACAAAAATATTTAAAAAATGAATCCATCTGTACATATACCAAGTGGAGTATAGGCCTGTATTCAGAGGATACATCCACTTATGTGAGCTCACCAAAAACATTGCACGCCATAGGGCCTACCCACTGAGTCGTAGGGCCCAACTACCAAGTGAGCATACTCACAGACTCCATGTTGCCACTCCGCACCAACCATCACGACAGTATTAAAATTCACTCTCTCATCTTGATTTACAATTACATTTCAAGGTGCTGCATTTAGTGCCAGGCATCCCAGTATCATTATCATCCCATAATCACAATCATTAATCATAATCATAATTATCATCATCCTCCTCCTGCTCATCTCTCCCGTAGGGCCCAGCAGGCGGCCATCGCTAAGCAGAAGGAGGACGAGGAGCGCCAGCGGCAGAGGGCGCTGTACCACGCGGACGGCGTGCTACAGCAGGTGAGGGAGCGCGAGATGCTGGCCATGGCCAAGCAGCGCGAGGTGTTCAAGGAGAGGGAGCAGCTGGAAGAGGTGACCCGCCAGAGACGCCTCCGCCTCGACGAGATCAAGGAGAAAAAGCTGAAGGAACTCAAGTAAGTATGGGAACGTCGTGCAGCATGTGAACTTGCAGCAGTAGATTCAAGCGAGGCTAGTTTTAGTGATTTTGCCAGAGGAAGAAAACATTTTCGGGGCATGTCAGGTCTTGTTGAGAAAGAAATAATAATTTAAATTGTGGATACTTCCTGATTTTCCTGTATCCAACTAGTTAAGAGTCGCCAAATGAAAAACATTTGGGTATTAATAATCAATTTTACCTTTGGATTGTGTGCACATGCCAACTACATAACACTAGCTTATGTCTGTACACACACTAATCTTTGTCCTTCTGTACACACACACACACACACACACACACACACACTAACACTTCTGTCTGTAGGGCAGCCGGCCTCCCAGAAAAATACTGCAACCAAGTGGAGAGGAAGATCCATGCATTACCTCCTCTCATGAACTAGAGCTTGACAGCAGAGTGTGCGACCCTATGAAGATAAATATACTTTAATACAAGTTATTATACAGTACAGCTTGTATTTCCATAGACATACAACTATAATAATTACTGGAACTGTTTGGAATAAAGTTGAAATTGAACTTGATGGGTTTCCTTCGTGTAAACAAAAAAGGTATACAAGTCATACAAGTGAGAAAAACACTTAAAACTCCAGTAACTGCAGTTACGTGACACATCCACAAGGAGCAGGCCACAGCACGGCCAGACATTACACATATTTGTTTAAGTGTTCATTTTATTTATACTTGTATATCTTTCAATGTACTCATAATCTTCCTTTCATCTGTCGTTAATCCCCCTCACTGTTAATATGACAACAGAAAGTAATTCACGTTATAAGGGTGACACTTTTTACACACACACACACACACACGCACGCACACGCACACAGACCTCAAAAGTCTTTAAGGAAGTACATCAAGGTAAATACAGACATTTTTTTTATTTCATAACCATTCTTGACAAAGAACTGTATGACACACAGAGACCTAGTTTCTTACCATCGTTACCATCTAAATACAGACACCTACAGGGTGTTTTAAGGATCTATTCAAGTGGACATTAGGACACCAAACGTTCCACCGCCCTGTCGTCTTCCCCCTCCAGGGCTGTTCTGTTTTATTCTCTCCCATTGTTGTGGGTGTTTTATGTGTGTGTGTGTGTGTGTGTGTGTGTGTGTGTGTGTGTGTGTGTGTGTGTGTGTGTGTGTGTGTGTGTGTGTGTGTGTGTGTGTGTGTGTGTGTGTGTGTGTGTGGGTGTGTGTGTGATCACGGCACTGAGCGCGCCTACAAAAAAGGAGAGGAGAGCGGACAGGGCAAGCGGTCCGAGGACAAGCACCGTCCTCGCTGAAAAAAAGTTCCTGATTCTTTTTTTTTTTTTCACAGCTGTACACGCACAAAGAAAAAAATAATAAAAGTACTGGTGACCTAGAGAGTAGTGGGGGGGGGGGGGGGGACACACACACACCACAACACCCGGCATATACACACAGACCTCAGCAGGCGAAGGGGTTTGAACGAACACACACACACACACACACACACACACACCTGGAGCCGTTGACAAAGCGTTAACATTTACTGGTAGGGATGGGATATAGCCTAGCACAGGCCGAGAAAGGAGGGGGGGCTTAAAAGTATCATTTAGATCGGATCTCTCTCACACTCACACTCGCACTCGCACACACACACACACACACACACACACACACACACACACACACACACACACACACACACACACACACACACACACACACACCATCAACGGGCTCCCTTCTTTCACTCAGGTATGCGTTTAAAACTCCATAAAGCCACACGCCTGTGCAGAATATACTATCATTACTTAGTGTTTTGCTAGCTATAGCCATCCAAGTGGCCAAATATATGTTCAAATATTATATGTAACTTTAGTTGTTTTTTTTACTCTTCCTCATAATAATATACATCGATGAAATGCATTATACAGACAATGGACAATGTAAGCTGTTCACAAGTTCAGTACATCACTAAATTAAGAGCTTTCTGTATTTCATTGCTGCTCACGACAAGAGTGCAAATTCAATGCTCCTCTGCATACTTCAAAAAGGTTTGTTGCTCAGATTCCACTTCCACGCAAACAATACACATTTACAAAATAATAATAATACATAAACAAAAAAAACAAAAACAGTCTAAATAACAAGTAGTCATAAATATGGAATGTGAAAAAAATACTAAATAATAACGTCTGGTCCAATGCTTGTTCTTCATCCTCTTAACAATACAAATGAAAGTCCTTCGGTACGGTTACAATTTTCTTAACAAAACATCATAATAAAAAAGTCAAGAAATAAAAAGTGTTTCAAATGAGTGCGGGTTGTTTCTTGCAGCCCCTGCTGTGAGGAGAAGACCACAGTGAGCTGGTGAGGAACACAAGAAGGGAGAGAGAGCAAGAGAGGAGAGAGAGAGAAAAAGAGACACAGAGAATGCAAAAGAGAGGGGGAGAGAGACACAGATGGAGAGAGAGAGAGAACTGAACAGGATGGTGGTGGATTCAGCAAAGGTGTGGAGGGGGAGGGGCTTGTAGCATGGTGGGGGTGAGGGGGGGGAGAATCACATGCCATAACCAAAGCCAGGCTGTGGTGGCTGGGTGTAGCCGGGGGCCGCCGTGTAGCCGTAGCCGTACGGCTGCTGGGGCGGCACGGCCACGTTGTTCCCCGAGGTGAGCATCAGCTGGGGGGTGCCTGCAACACAACAACCCATCAAACAACCAACCAACCAACCAAGGCTAAAGATACCAATACTTATGGTTTTAATTAGAGATGGGACCGATCCGATTCAATATCGGTATCGGGTGCTGAAGCCGATACTGATGTAATTCACTTATCGGATATTGGACTGACATCGCGGGTCCACATACCATAACATAACATGAGACAGGGCTTGTAAGTAGTACTGATAACAGAGATAATTATTTCTCTACACAGTTCTTGCACTTTTATTGAATTAAATAAATATTCAATTTGAAAATCTATGTTTGTATATTTTTTGCTCTTTTAATTGCTGTGCTGTGGGGTTTCCGACAGCCTCATGATACCAACAACAACAACAATAATAATAATGACAAAAACAATATTAATATTCAAGAAAAAAAGAGACAGCCTCATGATACCAACAACAGCAATAATAATAATGATAATAACATTAATATTCAAGAAATATGAGCTCTGGTAACGGAATCAGTATCGGCAGATGTCCAAATTCAGGTATCAGAACGGATCCGTACATCTCTAGTTTTAATGGGTTCAGCCCAAAGCACACGGCCGTGTCAGCACAGAAGCCAAATAAGGTTTTTGAGAAATAGAAAAAAAAATACAGCCCTGTTACATCTGCTCTCTGTACAAAACAATATGATTCAATTTCTTTTTTTGGGGTGTCGCGCTACAAATATGAGGCGACACGCGCGCCGTGTGCTTTGGGCTTCATGGTAAGTTTTGGCGTGGCTATGAGACGTACCGTAGACGATAGGCTGGGACTCTGTGGCCTGCTCCTCTTGTTTCCTCAGAGATTCAGAGGCTTCGAGCTGGTCGACCTATGGGAAGAAAGAGAGAGAGGTAGGTAGAAAGAGAGAGAGGGAGAGAGAGAGAGAGAGATGGCCCAGATTGGTGTAAGTCCCCAATGTAACCACAAGTGGGGAGGGGGGGGGGGGGGGGGGGGGGGGGGTTGGAGCCCTTGTGACGCCAGGCTCGCTTTTTTTAAAGTTTTTTTTTTTATGCAAACAAAGCAAACACAACTGACCTCTGGGTTATTGCACTGGCTGACGGATGGGACCATTCCTGACAGGCGGAGATGAGTACATTTTCAGAATGAAACGGGCCGCGAGAAGCAAGCCATGCTACGGGGTGGGAGGGGGGTGTGGGGCGGGAGGGAAGGTGGCCCTCTATTGGCCAACAACAGAGACTACAACTCAAGGCTGGCTCTATGAAGCTTGGGTCTAATGGGACACGATCCACAGTACGCTGTGGACTAAGAGGGGAGAGTCTGTAGATTTTCTTTTTAAATAAAGAGTCAAAAACACAAAACGGCTATGGGGCATATAATGGTCCCACCATCCAGCCAACAAATCCATTCGTCTTTTTTCTCACACGTTGGAAGCACACAGTATGTAGAGAACCAACCCTATCACCGGTTGTCATGGGGAAGCCAAAATGGCAAAATGTCTGTGGATTTACGGACCTCCATTTAGCAGTCTAGCGCAAGAAAATGAAGGAATAACAGAGTGTGCAGCGCTAGTAGGACCAACGTCCAACTCATACCTCATATGTAATCAGTACAAAAAAAAAAGGAAAAAAATATCTGACAGAACCCTCTAATCCATATGAAGCGCATGGCTGGGACCAGACAAAGGAAACCACTGACACAACATTTCTGAATCAAGCAGTGGAAAATGTGATAGTGGCTCAATTCAGGGTTGTCATTATCAGTAGAGATTTAAGTATTCCCTAGCTATTGTTCTGGCTTGAGTTCTCTACATACTTGGCTGCCCCTACATCTATTCAGTCGGTCAGTCCATCTGGTTAAGCAGGCTTTGTTTCTTTTTGTTGAAAAAAAAATAAAAATGTCAAGACGGGCTGCAGGATCGATTTGAAAAAACCAAAAAAAAAAGGGAAAAGATTGACATGCTGAAGACGCAGTCGGGTTATTGTCCTCGGTTAACAGAGTGCATGAGTAAGAACTACAGAGAGAGGGGAAGAGAAGAAAAGCCTGCTGGTGGTGAGAGGGAAAGAGGGTAGAGATGGGGGGGCGGTGTTTGTTCAACTGTTTCAAGGCGTTCAGAAGCAGGCAGCAGCCAACAACAACAAGGTCTCCTAGTCTGGCCAGAGTGTTGCTAATGCTACACAGGAACGGGAGGTGGTGAGAGGGGGGGCATGCTTGTTGCAACTACAAGTTTAATAGAGAGTGTGTTTTGTTGTTTGTAGACAGGTTAAGTTTGTTAGCTTAGTTTAGTTTGTGTTTTTTTTTGCGTGCCCTAATCGCTGAAGAGACCAGACTTCACAGCAAGTAAAGAGATCCCAAAAGGAAAATAGCGCCAGAGGAAAATCAATCAAATACAAAAAAAAGGTCAGAATTGTACAATGTAATTTGATCAATTCAAGATAGATTTCAGATAATGGGGGCGTAATGGAAAGATACTAATCTGAAAGAATGGTCACTTCATCAAACGCTCCCTGCTGGGCTCTTCCAAAATGTTACAAAATATTAGTTTTTTTGCCACAGTCAGCGATCGATTCTGGCCACCCCATCATACACACGTTCACAGGGCTTTTGATACCAATAAAAGACCGGACTCTGGGCCATTTTACTGTGCATTCATAGCTCAGTAACTCCCAGGTTGGTGCCGACACTGAGCAGCTGACCGGCGCCAACGGTGCTGTTCAGGCTGTGATGTGCTTAACCAGGCGTCTCTATCGCTGAGGCCTAGGGGCCGAACGGGACTGGAGAGTAGAGTAGGGCTCTCTGAGAACTGCACCCTGGGGAAATGCTGGGCTGGCTGGCGTTTGGGGACGCTTCATAATATTCAAACAGCATCTAGCGGAGAACATACTTGGTTCTCTCAAGTACACAATTGCTCCATGTACACAATTTATGATTAGCACATACAGGAGAAACCCTTGAATAGAGTGCAATTTTCCAGGACATTTTGAATGTGGACAACACATTTGTTTTAATCAACTCTATACCATAACCATAAAATGGAGGTGGCACATGCATGACTGAGCTGTTGCTGCCCAGATAATACGACATATTATAGCATGATCAATTATGGTAAGGATAAAACAAGTGCTTTCTTATTACTCTGCATATAGACACAATTAGCTCAAGTTGGGGCTCAAGGTCCAGATTCATACCCCATTCCCTACGGCTCACCAGAACCTGCAACCCACCACGGACACCAGCAGACCCATTGCATCTCCCCAGAGAGCCCCACTGAGGTGTGGCTAGCTACAGTCCTAGCTACAGTACTAGTGAAGGTGTAGGAGTGTAGACCGAGAAGCAGCAAGAGTGATATCGGGGGGAAAGGAGGGGAAGGGGCAGGGAGAAGGAGGAGACAGTCACATGCAGTTTTAATGCTAATAATCACTCCTCCAAGACTACAGGCTACCGGGAGCAGGAGGGGTCAAAAAAGAATGATTGGAAATGGATTCGACTTTCACCTTTTCCTTAATCGCATCAACCTGAAAGGGAAGTTCAGAGAGGCAACTTAAGGAGGAAAAATAAAAACAAAAAGAATCTCCCACAGTAGAGAGACAGAGACAGAGAGAGAAGAAAAACAGCAAGCAAACAGAGGAATCATCGCTTACAAAAAAAATTATAACAAAGATAGATGCAAATAGGGCTACTTTTGATACAAATGCATACTTAAAATTCGTACAATTCTGACTGCTCATAATAATGTATGGGAATTTGTATTTGAAATTAAAGACTGGTCGTACAACCCTCAGCTGTTTATGAGAAAATCTGATCTAGGTAAATTTCAGCATATGGATTTAACTGGGGGGGGGGGGGGGGTAGGGCCTCCTCTGAAGTACTCAATTTGTCACCGCTATGGGCCTTATTCCCCTAGCGGCCATCTTGGTTCTAGGTGGGTGGTGAAACTGAAAGCGGAATTCCACATTCAGTTCCCCCACCCAGCTAGTGTTGAGAACCAAGATGGCCCCTAGGGGAATAAGGCCCATTTAGTTGAGAATCCCACAAATGTAATCGGAGTGACTCCAACCGATTCGTTCTGATCCAAGTGTAACCATGCGAGTGCTTTGCTGTGCTAAGTAAAAAGAGAAATGTGGCGCGATGACAAACATACACACACGAACCTCCTTAGTAACACATTTGTATGGAAAAGTAGCAGAGAATGAAAGGTCAAAAAGGACAAAAAAATGGAGATAAGGCCAATAATGCTACGCATCATTGACAGAGGATGAAAGCATACTAAAAAAATAAATTAAAAAAAGGGGCTTATCGATAGGCTTCATCTCACAAAACAAATCTTCCCCCATGTGAACCTACACTATGATGATGTCAGATAACGTTTGGATAAAAGCATCCACCAAATGGCTATATTATGAATTATTTTATCCAAAGAGATGTAAAAATAAATGCAATTTCAGTACCAGCAAGTTCCGGAAACTTCTGGCTACGATATGTTTTTCTTTTAATAATTATTATTGTAATTTTTTGTTGTTTATTTATAAAGAAACTGCTTGTGCATTACCTGATCAATTATTCCTTATGGTAACTTAATTTTCTTCCTTACAATTCCTGAAAAATGGGATGTTTTGTTGTGCAACGTTTAATTAAGAAAATAATAAAACGTTCAAGTAAAACAAAAAACTGCCTTCACTCCCTCACAAGCGACCAGGTAAAATGTCAGCAGGTCCCTAAAGCTTGGTGTCTCCGGGCCGGGCGGGTGCACCGGGGAGGGCGAGGCCACCCACCTTGCTGAGGTACTCCCTCATGACCTGGATGAAGTAGGGCATGGAGAAGTCCATGATGTTGTGGCGCCAGGCGGTCTCCAGCACAACGTCGGGCCGCAGCAGGTCGTAGCAGGTGAAGAGGCAGGCGGCGAAGCACTCCTTCTTGTCCTCCTCCAGGAACCAGGCCAGCAGCTCCTCCGCCAGCTCCGTGTCCTTGGACTCCGACGCGTACTGCATGGCGTCCTGGGGTGTGGAAAAGAGCGAGAGAGAAGAGTTATAGGGTGTGTGCTAGGAGGCAATTTTTTCAACGATAATTTTTTTGAAGTGATTACATTTTCTTGCTTTATCTGAGAAGCAGCCAAGAAAAACTAAAGTATTCATGTTATAATGACCCAATATAGTATAATGATCCAATATAATTGAGCAAATGTTTAGGTCATTTATCAAGTACAAATACCAAAACAATTAATAGATTATAAAAAATGGATTACATTAATTTTCTGTCGAATCGATGAATCAACGAATCGTTGGAGCCCTAAATCACACGCCAATCCCCTATGACCAACACTACACATCAATGAATCAACTGTCACATTATTTTGTATTAAAAAATGAAAAACATGAGCGTCATTGAGGCAGACCTTGTAGAGCTTGTCCTTCTTGCACAGCTCAACGCTCTGTTTCCAGCGGTTGTTTCCCTTAAAGAGATAGGCGGCGATCCTCCGGAACTCGATGAGCTCGTGCTTCTCCAGCCCCTGGGCCAGTGAGATGTTGTCAAAGTTGTCGTAGGCGTCGATGGACGCACGCAGAGCCTGCGAGGCAAGCAGACAGAATGGTTAAATGGAAATGGGAAGAAGAAGAAAGAAGCCAGGCCACGGCCTCACTGGAAACTTTCCACGCTCTCTTATCAATACGGTCCACGGTAGCAAAATAAGCATGTTTGGTTTTCTCGTTGTGCGACGACTGTAAATACAAAATAAAACATACTGCATAGTCTTCTTCTGTGATGAAGAGGTTGTTGAGCGCCTCGTTGACAGACTTGTTGTTGTGATTCTGGACCGACCGCAGGTATGGTTTCACCAATGGCAGCTGCTTGACCTGGAGAGAGAAGACAGATATCCAAGATATGTATAGAAAACATTTTTTTATACTAATATTGTACATAAAGAGACTGTAAGAATCAGAAATTCTTTCTCATTACTGGCCCCTTTGACTGGCAAGTGAACTGCGTGCTGCTGGAGCTCAAGCATTCAAAGCACTGGAGTGTGAGCTCCGTGGGTTGAAAATAACAATTATTAACTAATGTTAGTTATAATCATAAATAAACATTGTACAAATTAAAAAGCTATGAAAGAACAG
The DNA here is from genome assembly GCA_030340625.1 of Merluccius polli. Taxonomy (NCBI): domain Eukaryota; kingdom Metazoa; phylum Chordata; class Actinopteri; order Gadiformes; family Merlucciidae; genus Merluccius; species Merluccius polli. Next base: position 98,468 of record JAOPHQ010005432.1, read on the forward strand.
ACATTTTTGCCATTATCCACACTTAGACATCACTTCCTCCCTTATTCCCGTTAATAGAAATCAGCCCACAGGCTGTTCTACACAACCGAGAGAGTTGAGGAAGGTCTCGTTTTAAAGTTAAATTACAACTTGTTCATACATTGGCAATTCAAGGCGATTCATGCATGTAAAAATCCTACACGTAGTCCATTTAAGAACAGTTGCATGTTCTTTTAAATGAGCCTTGGCAAATTACAGAAAAAAAGAAGATACAATTCCTATACATTTAAAAACACAGGTAGGAAGCCATATTGTGGCATTACCTTGCTGAAGTAGTTTACAGCACGCGTGTGGTCCAGTCTGGGAGAGAGGACGATGAGCAGGTCGTTGAGTAACAAGGGCTTGAACTCCAGGTAGAACTGGGTGGCTTTGTAGTACAGCTCAACATTGGCCACCTGTGACGAACATAACGACAATTAAACATGTGAATGGAATCAAATGTGCAAAAACATTTGTAAATCAACAAAATACGTAGTAGTGTGTGAAACTACTTCGACTAAATCCAATGATTCATGTGAATGTCTTGGGCCAAGCTACCGTGAGGTTCTCATGTCTAGAAGCACACAGCAGGCATCAGCCGCATACCTTGGTGACGATATCCTTGAACTGGCCCTCTTTCCAGGCGTCGGAGGGGTGGCTCATCATGGTGATGATGGCGTTGTCGTACTCCTCGTACTTGTCGTACAGGAACACCAGCTCTGCCCACAGGTGGGCCTGCTCAGCCGCCCTCAGCACCTGAAACAGGCAGAGCGGAAAGAGGTCACGAAAAGGTCACTATAAAAAGACTGTGGGTATGGGAATTTCGGTTTTCGTTAGTAGTGGTTACTTAGTAGTAGTAATATAAGATGTAATTTACTATAATGTCCTTCTGCTGCAACAGAAGGACATTATAGTCATAGGAATTGTAACTGAAATGTATTTAAAGATAACACACACACACACTTTTGGTAACTTAATTTTCTTCCTTACAATTCCTGAAAAATGGGATGTTTTGTTGTGTAACGTTTAATTAAGAAAATAATAAAACGTTCAAGTAAAACAAAAAACTGCCTTCACTCCCTCACAAGCGACCAGGTAAAATGTCACACACACACACACACACACACACACACACACACACACACACACACACACACACACACACACACACACACACACACACACACACACACACACACACACACACACACACACAAATGTAGAAAATGCAAAAATGAAATGTAAACATATTGAGGTGCACTTGATAACAGTAGATGCTACATTGTTGAAATGATAGTAGCAGCCTAATACTACGTGTTGTTTGCAGCCACGATGGCGCCCACCTTGGGAATGTTAACTCTGGACCAGAAGAGCTCCAGGTGCTCCCTCATCTTCTGGGGCTTGAACTTGGAGTAGAGGATGGCCAGCTCGGTGAACATGCCCATGTGCGCTCGCTCCAGGCCCAGCGCCGCCTCCAGCATGGTGATCAGCTCCTCAAAGTAGCCCCGGTCCTGGGGAGAGGAGATGGACGGATACAGGCAGAGGTCTTCAATATACAATCACCTGGTAGTGATGCACCGACCGATCGGCCACTGATCATTATCGGTCGATATACGCCCCTAAACATGTGATCGGTGAACTTGAAATTTGACAACCCTAGCTTATATTTCACTGCAAAAAAATAAATTAAAATAGGCGATTAGTATCGGCTTAAAAAAACCTGATGGGTGCATCCCTAGTCGGAAATGTCTTTTTTTGCAAACACTGGGATGAATACTAATACATGGTGTCATGTTATGTATTCACTGGGGGTTATGGTGTACCTGGTAGTAGTTGATAAGCTCCTCCAGCTCGTCAGCGTGCACCACGATGTGGAGGCCACACATCTGGGCCAAGCGGAACTCCTTCCCATCCACACAGGCAAAGCACACCTATGGAGAGAGAGAGAGAAGGAGACAGGGCAGCGAGTCAACTTCTGAAAAATAGATTCTACAATGTATTTTTTATCTATGATACAGCTTATATTGCCTGTGGTTAGGAACACCTCAAATCACAAATTTAAAATGAATGCCGTGTAAGTTTATGCGAGTTGGCCATCATTCACTACTCAATACAAAACTATGCACCACAATTGGACCATGTTATAATCTCATTGTTGGATAAAACCAAAGGAGGAAGAGGAATGAGAATACTGATCATGGCGCCTTAAGACTTATTAACTACTTTGCAGAACAATGAGTAAAAAAAAAAAGGATTTCCATGAATTGATTTAGAGTTATCATTCATTCATTCATGTATGCATTTATTCCTTCATTTCTTCTGCCATCAGGGTATTAGACGCCGACAGTAGTCATTTTAAATGACTGTTAGATTCTTTTTAACTCGGTTATTTATAGGGACTCTAACAAAATGTTTTTTTGCCTGCTCGTTCTTTCCTTGTATTGGATTATGTATGTTGATCAGTTGCCACTGACCTATAACTACCTTGCCTGTGAGTTTTTAAGTCGTGTGTATGGACCGGGTAAGCTGTAAATTAATTGTCCTTCTTGGGATCAATAAAGTTGTCTGAATCTGAATTCCCCCAATATACGTGTCGTATGAACGTGGTGCTGCTGGTCCTCAACGGTCTAACCACAACGGATACTGAGAACAAACTCCTTAACCCCCCAATATGCTGCTAGCTTCAATAATCGGGGATTAAAATCTGCACACCATATGAAACCTAAGCCTGGTAGAGCAGGAGCACTGCTCTATCAGGAGTGGGAGGGATTAGCGGCGTACCTCCTTCCAGGTGCGGGTGCTGTTGGCCTTGCGGGCCCCGTCCACGGCGGCCTGGAACTCCCCCAGGTGCACCAGCGTGGATGCCAGCCGGCCGAAGTTGGACACGTTGTTGTAGAGGAGTTTAGCCGCGTCGTACATCTTGTCGTCGTAGCAACGGTCGCCCACCTGAACGGAAAGACCGTGTGGAAGGAGAGAAAGAAAACACAAGTCAAAATGAGGGGGTGTGCATTGAAGCAGGAGGGTAATTCAATATATTCATACAGTATTGTAAAGCAAAACATTTCAATAGAAAGAATCAACCGAGAGCTGTGTGCGTGCGTGGGCACTTCCTGAGACTGACCTGCTGGATGTGGGCATTGTTGGGTCCGTTGATGAACTCCTCCAGCTCGGCCAGACGGTTGGTCTTGGCCAGGGCGAAGATCAGCTCCGTCTCCACATAGGACTCTCGGGCCTTCTTACGAGCCATCTGGAGGAACTTCACCAGGTCCTCCCAGTTACCTGCAGTCCAGCATACACCTCACAATCACCACCAATACATTAAGACTCTCTCATAGACTGCATTGTCAGTCTATTTGTGTCGTGTAAGGGTACAAGGGTGGAAGGCAGTTAGTGTTGCTGTGATTGTTTTCTTATTCGTATCCTAATTGTATTTCCCTGCCTCTGGACCAACTTGAAGTTGGACTCCAACATGGTGGTTCCTCTCTCACCGCTCTGGGCGGCTGCCTGGCCGACCTCCATGTAGGCGGAGGGGTCGTCCGCCTTGATGTAGGAGTCGATGGCTTCCTTGACCAGGCCCTTCTGCAGTTGGGCCTTGGCCAGCTGGCTCCACACGGGGGGCTCGTTGCAGCGCTCGGCGAACTCGTAGGCCCGGTCCAGGTTGCCAATGTGCTCGATCAAGACCTATTGTGGGGGGGGGGGGGGGGGGTGGTTGCAGGTCAGCGAGAGCACGTTGATTAGAGGCACAGCCGACCCTCTGGAAGTTTTTGCAGAATATACTTAGATACAACTTCCATCGGAAATAATGAAGGTAACAAGGTGTACATTACGTTATGGTGCTTTTCTGGGCATGTTATTTTTGATTTGCTTATTATTCACACACACACACACACACACACACACACACACACACACACACACACACACACACACACACACACACACACACACACACACCAATTGGCCTTAAATGACCTAAATTCATCTTTGAAGCCCACTGAAGTTTCATCTAATGTACACAAAGAGCTTTTTCCTCCATCATCTGACAGTTGTGTCACTTTAAAACACATCACACAAAACAAACTCATGCTTTTGCCCCTGACCCCACAGCACACCACCGACCTGCACAGCTGAGGTGTTGACGTCAAACTTCCTGAAGATGGCGAAGGCCTCCTCGAAGAGCTCGTTGCTGATGGCGATGTTGGCGATGTCGGGGGCATCGTAGTTGTCCAGGCGGTTGATGTACTCCATGACGCGCGTGCGGTCGGCCTTGATGGCCGTCAGAATCAGCAGGTTCTGCAGGTTCCTGGTAAGGCCACGGAATAGGGAGATGAGTGAGTACGAGTCCAATATAAACAAAAAGTAAGGCTGAGCAATACACCAATACATCTCCATATCAACAGTATGAATATGGTTATGACTGTTTGGGATTTTCATAGTGTTAAAAATAGAGTAGATAGTAAAGTGATTGAAATGTTCTGATAAGCTGTGATCAATTCACATTAGGACCTGCTTAATTTACGGTCTAGTAGAAAGTACTGTTGAATAAGCAAACTAGAGGTCAGCAGAGCACTGACAAAGAGCAAGGAACATGCTCAACAAATAATGCTCCATGATGTGGACAGGAAGAGCTCCATCATCACTCATACAGCCATAATGTGGACAGAAAGAGCTCTCCCTACCTGTGCTCGCTGAACACAGAGTTATCCAGAACGATCTTCTCTAGCAGCTCGATCAGCTCATTGGGCAGGTCGGCCGTCATGAAGGCCTTGACCGTGACCGACACCTCCTCGGGGTCCTGGGTCTCCGACAGGGCCGTCTGCACCACCTGCAGAGGGAGAGAGGAGCAAGGTCTCAGCAAGGTCTATTGGACTTGACTTTAAAAAGGGCATATATGTGTGTGATGGACCAAATGCCGTTGATATAACTCTGGGAGGAAGACTATTTCCAAGTTGATCAGTATCTACATAGTTGTGATCCTGCTGCACAGTGATGCCATTCCCAGATGAGTGTAGCTGTCTTTACATTATTAAAGTTCACAGTTCATCATTAAAGTTTATATCGGGGTTAAGATAAGAGGCATTGTGGTGATCTAAAGTTTAAAGGGCACCTATTTTACCATCAGGTGTGAGTATGATTAGCCATTACAAGCAGTTTCAGAATTGTGATGACATCACAAGTGGGAGTGTCCACCCAGATATATGATGACTAGATCAGTCTACTAGCTTACCCAGTGGACTGTACCAACTGGTAGGCTAATCTATCATCATACATCTGGGTGGACACTCCCACTTTGATGTCACGTGACAATTTTGAAATGGCTTGTAATGGCTAATCACACCCACACCTGGTGGTAAAATAGGGGCCCTTTTAAAAGTCCTGCATATAAAATGTAAGTTGTGGATCAATTCAAGTTGTGTTTGGTGGGGGGGTTACCTGGTCGATCAGGGGTCTTCTGTAAGGGTTGGTCTCCAGCAGCACGCTGGCCCACAGCTCCGGGTCTTTGCGACGGACCAGGTAGCGAGACAGACTCTTGAACAGAGAGTTCTCGTTGCAGACCTGGAGACAAAGTCAAGCACACCCACATTTTAGTCCATCTAATTCAAGACGTTCCAATGCCCTTTTTTAATATCACTTGGAACACAATTTCATACTGATTTCAAGGCGTATAGGTAAATGATAGTCCTCAACCTGGAATAGTTTTAAGTACAAATTAAGTATACACATTTATTTCTACTGTTATTTGTTCATTTGTTCTAAATTTGTTTAGTTTATCTCAGCAGTGCTGCTTGTCTGACAACAACAGTATCCTGCACACGGATGAAGTTATCGCACCAGTGCAGTGGTCAACACAGCTCGTGCATGCTGTGGGAGCCAAATAAATATCTATTTCACATAAACGTGTGCATAACAATATATTTAAGACGTATGCAAATTTAAGATTTTAAAAAGATTTTTTTTAATTTAAGACTTTTGAATACTTTTAATACCTCCGCGGGTACCCTGACACACAAACACACACGTTGTTTCCTTGTCCTTACATGAATGAGCTCCTGGTCACACTGGCCCCTCTCGTAGGCCACGCAGGCCAGGTGGGGGTCCCTCTTCTCGCAGTACTTGCCCACCACGCGGCTGTCATAGAAGGGGTTCTCCCGCAGGAAGCGCTCGGGGTTGTTGTTGCTGTCAATGTAGATCTTAGCCAGGGCATTGTGAGTGGCTGGCTCCTCGCAGCCCTCGTGTATGCGGGCCTCTAGCCAGGGCAGTAGCAGCTTCAGTCTGCCAGAACACACACACACACACACACACACACACACACACACACACACACACACACACACACACACACACACACACACACACACACACACACACACACACACACACACACACACACACACACACACACACACACACAGGTTGTTTACAGCAGCAGAAAGAAAGGCGAAAAATAGAAAATAGAGAATAAAGAATAATAGTGTCAAGTATAGTTAAAATGCAATACAATAAATGACAACAAATAAAATAAGATGACGCGATCGTAACCCGACGCGCCCGGTGGGGATTGACGCCGGGCAGAGGACGCAGCCGTTAGACCCAGCTCCAAACCCAACTTTGAGAAGAGATTAACGGCGATATTTTTTTTATTGCGCGATCATAGTCTCGCGTTAATGCAGCACGTTAACGCTGATAACGGCCCACCACTAAAATAAAATAAGAATAAGAAGAATGTAATTCCTTTGACTTAGGGGTGACCCCGAATAGTCGACTATTCGATCGAAGGAGCCTGATTCGACTGCCAATCTCATAGTCGAATCGTCGTCAAAACACAGGATCATTCCATTTGGGCTATAGGCGGTGCTGAAGGTCTGATTTTACATATAGTTTATTTCTCCCAATAAATCATGATATATAGCCTATTTTTGTATAAATATGAAGTGCAAAACACACTGCCGCCGCCCCTAGCACACATAGGAAGCGGCGACCTGCGGCGCGTCAACAGGAATATAGTCGTCTCCAGAGCAGAAGAAAAAAAAAAGAAAAGAAAAAAGTGCCTTTTCGGCGGCACTTGACGTGCGGCGATGCTGTGAAATAGGACAGTGGCGTGAAGTGTAGTGGGGCGGCGCGCCGGTGTGGGGGTGTACATAGAAAATAATAGGGGTGGCTGTTTTGACGCGCACCGTTCGGTGGCGGTGTGTTTTGGACTTGAAGTCCAAAACACACCGCCGCCGAACGGCCTCGAAATTGTTTAATTGAGTGTTTCAGCTCTTTAGTCTGGTGTGGAAAAAATGGAAGCCAATGTCGCAAATGAGAATATGGATCAATGAGCAAAAAAAAAGAAGAAAAAAACATGATTCGACGATCAGTCGACTATAGGCATGACTTGACGAATCAGATTCGACTATGTAAATTCTTAGTCGGGGACACCCCTACTCTGACTATTCACCGCTTTCCCGCCACACCGTTGCAATGGAAAGGTTACTTTGCCAGGTAAATATGGTCTCACCTGTTCCTCTTCTCCACCTCGGCCACCAGCTCGTCGGTGGAGAACTGTCCGCGCACCACCATGATCAGGTTCTTGATCACGTCCTCGGCACAGTCCACGTCCAGCAGACCCCCGATGACCACGGGCAGGCGGCTGGGGTTCACCTGGAGCCAACACACACCCGTTGCAATGAAACTCTTGACTATTTAGTCGGGCTGGGCGATATGGACTAAATACCTCGATATTGATATTGCAACAATATTGTAGGGATGACTATTGGTGCTTTCCCAAAATATTTACAGATTTTTAGTAAATAATCATCAATAATGTGGATATAATGACTAAGTGGGTGAAGGCAAATAAAAGAGCCGCTAGAACAGTCTGTTAAATTCAGAAAATGACATCACTTTACTGTAACGCAGCCTTTAAAACCAGCAAAAGACAACCCTTATACAAGATATCCAAACTCTAAGACGATATCTAGTCTCATTTCACAATATGGATATAACGGTAGCAGATAGGCGTTAGGCATCTCGCTCCAAGATGCCTAGAGGCAGGCTCCGGCAATCGGGGATCGAACCCAAAGCCTTGCGGCTGGGAGTGAATCACCCTTACCTGTTCAGTCAAATCTCCTCACATATATTTTTTAACAATGGAGGAGACTGAGGGAAAATGTTATTGAATGTTATTCCTGGTTTACCTTCAGTAGTCCTATTTAATTGAGGTTATGCATTTGTTGTTCTAGCTGTTTTTTGTGTACCTTCTGCACGTAGATCTCAATGTATTTCTGCAGGCTGTTACGGTAGAGGTACAGGACCAGGTCGTGGACAAAGTCGAAGCGGTCGCACACGATGATCAGAGGCAGCTGGTCGGTCAGCTTTGCTTCCTGTAGGGAAGACACAATGAAGGGGATTAATAAACAAGTAAAACCAAATCACAACTTACCCAATCATGTTCCACGATCAAACATCAAAACTTGAAAAGATACGGGAGAGGAAAATAGAAAGTTTTTAATATTTCAAACTGCACTCGGCAGCCATCACAGACCTTGAGGAAGTTCTTGACGCGCTCGGGGTCGTAGCAGTTGCTCTCGCGGCAGATGCGCTCAACCTCCTTGATCTGGCCCGTCTTGCAGGCGGCCTGGATGTACTTAAAGTGGACCTCGGGGTCCTGGCTGAAGTTCACGATGGACCCCAGGAAGTAGAACAGACCTGTGGGCAAACGAAAACCATCAACCCAATGCAAACATTTAAAAAATAATCAAAACCAACTAAAGTTTTATGCTTGGCAGACCTAAAAAAAGAGTGGACAATGAGACTTGTGGGAGATGGTAGTTTAAGAGGAGGACGATGACTTTGCTCCGAGCTTACCCTCGAAGCTCTTGAACGACTCAAAGAGCTCGGTGAGGGACTGTGTGGAGAGCTGCTCGTGGTACTTGGAGGCCACCTGGACGCAGATCTGCAGGTTCTGGCGGATGTTGGCCGACAGCATGGCCCTCAAGCACTCCAGAGAGTCCTCCACTGACAGGGAGCCAAAGAAGTTTACCAGCCACTGGTGGGAGGAAGGGAGGAAGGGAGCAAGCGAGCGAGCGAGGGAGAGAGAGAGAATGTACCACCACTAGGTTTGAAATGTTTTCATGGAATTTATAGCAACAATACTATTGTCAGTCAGTTAAGTGTTTAAGTGCGTGAACACCAATGCAACATCATTAATACAGGATTTTAAAATTCATTTCATTTGTTTTCAGGACGTGCAAGACTTTGCTTGCAGTCAGACGATGGCTCTTTGCAGCCCATATAGGCTACGCCTCATTAACTATACGGTACATATATATTCTACATTTATATGAAGATATGTTGACCTGTATGAATGGTGCTTTTAAGTGAAGTGAATCTACAGCAGCCCCCTACCTCTGGGTTGATATATATTCTACATTTATATGAAGATATGTTGACCTGTATGAATGGTGCTTTTAAGTGAAGTGAATCTACAGCAGCCCCCTACCTCTGGGTTGAGCAGGTGCGTGTGCACCACAGCACGCTTGATGTCGTACAGGTCAGTGTAGTGCTCCAGCGCCCTCTGCAGGAGGCCTGCCTTCTCGCACAGCTGGGCCACGTGGGCGCGGTCGTAGTGGGTGAACATCTGGTTGCCCAGAATGGCGTCAGCAACCTGTCCAAGGACATCGGTAGTGAGATACACAGATGAGAGCACCGGTGGTAACAAAACTGTTACCTCAGTCCCCTTGTTAAATAGACCCACAGGACACATTTCAAACTCATTTATCTCCCCCCTCTGCTTGGATGATAAATATCTACCTAAATACCTAACCACCGTGGCCACAGATAGCACTTTAAAAGACAACTATTCAAGGCAAAATCGAATCGAACCAGTGAATGACCCACGCAAGTGTGTGATGACCAGATCCGTTTCCTGCCACCTGATATCTATTCTGAGTGTTTTTTTCCCCCAATGACCACGCTGGGGCTGAAGGGCGGGGCTACCTGCGGCGCGTGCACCAGGTTCATCTCCAGCAGGCGCGTCTGGAGCGGGCCCTCTGTGGGCCGGTTGTTCTTCAGGGCATCCAGCAGGAAGGAGGTGCACTGCTGGATCAGGTTGTACTCCATGAACACGTCCACAATCTGGAGACACACGACAGACACACGCACACGCACACACACATACACACACGTCAGCACAAGAGTGAGTTGAGGAAACGCATGACAACTTGGTGCCAATGTCTCTTAAACAATCACAATTAAAAAAAATAAATTAAAAAAAACGTAAAACCCTGCCCCCTGACCTGTGTGATGTCAGCCAATGGCTCCTCATCCTGGACCAGCATCTGGGAGAACTGCAGGCCCTGCTCTGGACTGATGCGCATCACGTTCCTCAGCAGGAAGATCCAGTCCGGGGTGTAGCCCACCTACACACAGATGAACACATTCAAAATGGATTTGTTCCATTTTTATCATTTTCATTTATATTTTTTTCTCATTGTTATTACTAATTATTATTCTATTTATATTCATTTACTATTATGATACTAACCTAGGGGTGAGATGGTAAATTGTTTAATTTATATTTGTAAATCTGTCCTACGAGCAGTGGTAGAAACAGATGAACATTAACACAAACCTTTTTTGCGTAAAGGACTATCTTCTGGAACTGGCCCGTCTCTGCAAAACACTGGATGACCTTGTTGGGGACGTTGGCCCTCAGGTACACGCTGAGGGCCAACGTGGGGTCCACAGACTTCACCAGGTCCCCCAGCTCCTCAGAGCACTCCAGCTGCAGACGTACACACAAACTTTAGGAAAACATTCTATACTTTTGCAAGCGAAAAAGTTGCACTTCCAAATGTAACCCGTTATGCCGTGTTCACACCAAATGCAAAGCACATTTTCACTTTGTGCGTGTTTGATCGCGGGATTGTTTGTTTACTTGTGACTTTTGTGCAAATGTTGTGCTCAAGTTGAAAATTTTAAACTCCAGGGAACTGTTCCGGGAGTTGATTGACAATTTCTTTTGTCGTTTACGACATTCACGTTGCTCGTCTATTCACTACTCACTTCGCGTTTGGTGTGAACACAACATTATAGTTCGTAGTTAAAGAAGCTATACGCAACACATTTACTATATTAAATCCTAAAATCATACGTCATCAGATTAAGAAAACATGCCGAAAAACTGGCTTCTCCAAGAACAATGCTACAGCCAATATTTTCTCCTTTGAAATTTCCACTCCGGGTTGGAACCTGTTTTTGTTTTGCCGTGTGTGATTCACCATTCTCCAAGTCGACTCTGCCCACCACCCGGTTGACTGCTGGTTTATTCATTAGCTGAACAACTTGCAGTGTTGGACCCGTCGTCACTTGTTATTGTCAAAATAGATAATAGTAACAATATAATGTTGCGCTCGACTCGTCTTGCGCTCGTGTTCGTTCAGTGTCCTCAACTTGGCAACCCGTGTGAGCTTTGACTCTGGGGAGGAGGGAGGCTGGCGGAGACAAATCTCCTCAATATTGTGAATTCGAACTGCAGTACCCATTTTAAACACTCCGTGTCAGTCAATACCTTTAGAGTAGGAGTCGTACCTTGTCCTCCTTGAGCCACTTCTCCAGCAGCTGTTTGCGTCCCTGCTGCAGCACAGGTCTGCACAGCTCCAGGGACTCAAACTTGTTGAGCTGGCCCTGGTCCAGCAGGATGCCAAAGTACTGGAGCAGGGGGGATGTCTGTCCCGGCTGGGCGGGGACGCTCTGGAAGCGCCGGATGGTGTCCGGGGTACGCAGGATGCCCTGCCAAACACACACACGCACACGGCGAGGGAAGAGGCGTGAAATGGAGAAGTCACCATTGTTCTTGTTGGCAGCTTAATATCAGGATTCTTATACACTGGGAAATATTGCATAACATGCACATTTTTACTACTATTGTACCAACAGTGCTGCACTGTGCAGTGTGTCAATTTTGCATTTGCCGTCAAAAATGCATTGAAAGTGTATCCACTTAAAAGTCCCCTATTTTACCACCAGGTGTGATGTTGATTAGCCATTACAAGCCATTACAAAATCTACCCTTTAGTGATGTCACTAGACTCTAGTGACATCACTAAAGGATACATTTTGGCACAAATAGGATTCCATACAAGTCCACCCTCTAGTCACTAGAGGGTAGACTTGTATGATTTGTATGTAGATGTGTATGGAATTTGTATGGAATCTGATTTTTGTGCCAGAATTATCAAACAGAACTTCTTAAATATCAAAGAAAAATAAGAACTTATTCACTTCTATCTTGCAAACAAATTATTTAAGTAGTCTTGTGTAAACTTTTACATTTTTGTCCTTTTGCTTACAGCTTCTTTATCACTGATGGGACTTTTGCCCTCACTGTCGGCTTTGCAGTTACGCTGCCAACTCACTCATTTGCGCTGCCTGACATTTTGATTGCAGTTTTGACACAAACCTCTTGCGTGGGCACAGTGTTTCACCATTGGCTAATGAGTTTTTGAATGACAGCTCAGTGCCTCGGAAGTTGTTCAGTGCAGCAAGCGCAAGTTTCGGTTTCGGCAGACCCGGACACCCCAGAGCCATAGTTGTGACATCTCCGTTCAATCTATCAGGCCAATTATTTTAGAAAAGTATGTTATCTGCGCTTTTCAAGGCTAAGTTATACAGCTGCACTTTAGCCATTTGCTTTGCCAGCCATTTGATTTGTTTTCTATATCCATCTGACTTCACTGCACCCCACTTGGAGGCGGGTGGGGCATGCTTTGGCCCAACTCCAGAGATGGTCCGTCTCGGGCACGACTCGGCATGTTTAAACTGGTAATGGAAATGCAAATCAGCGTGGCATGGTTTGACTCGGCGCAGCCAAAAGTGCCAATGGAAAAATGCCAAAGGCTTCCATTGAAAATCCTCACATCATTACCTCACATAGTTTGTTATTATAGTATTTTGTGGTCAGATTGCTCATCAACTGTTTTTACCTTCCCTTTCCGCGGGGAAGCAATACATCCTGACTCCATTCGACAACCAACCATGATATATTTCAAGGCTTGGTGGAGGCTGGGTCCAAGGACAAGCAATGAGTATAGACCAAGACATTGAAACACTATTGATCATAAAGGTCAATCATAAGGTCAATATGTCCATTGCTTATTTGCTTACTGATTAAGAATGGTAATATGAACTGAGTTAGTTACTGAATGTTCATGTCTAAAAAACAATCAGAATTAATTTGTCGGTCCTGCCATGTCCTATCGTGTGCATTGCAATCAGATTCAACTTTCAAGACTAATTCCTAAAATCACTATGAATGCCTCGTTCCGCACATTTTGTTGTAAAGGCGCTTCTTTAGTCACTGAGTCAGCTCAGGCGTGAGAGGGTTCGATTGACACTGATTCTATATGTTATGAAACTGTTACTATAATAAAAGGTGAAATAAGGCATTGTTAGATGTAAGTAAGTTAAAATGTAAAATACCAAGTTTATACGATCACACAAATAATTTGATTGCAAGCTTTACTTTTGAGATTACATTTTTTTGCTTCAGTGAGTTTTATTCTCCCTCAAATTCTCATATTTTTTAGATTTTTAAGAAGTTTTGTTTGATGATTTTGGCACAAATCTGATTCCATTGATTTTTAAATGGCTTGTAATGGCTAATCAACATCACAACTGGAGATAAAATAGGGGACCTTTAAGACTCGGGTGTCTGAGCCCTGCATCAGTAGGAGCTCTACGGAGACTGTGGTGCAGCACCCAGCGCTACCTTTGGTGCGTTGGCCGCCACCTTGGCAGCCTCGGAGTAGTTCCCTGCTGCAAACAGGGTATTGAACTTGCGGGCAAAGAGCTCTTCGGCGCCTGCCAGGTTGTTGCGAACGGCCATGCGCAGCGCCAGGTCGGGGTTCTGCAGCACGTTGGTGATGTAGGGGATGATGTTCTCCTCCTCCACGCACACCGACAGCACCTGCACCGACACCACAACAACAAAGGCTTCCACGGGTCACCATTTCGGCCTCCATCATAAAATGGGCACATAAATATTGCATTCAAAGATATATGATATATATAAGTATAAGGAACGTAAAAATAAAGAATTAGAATTAAGAAAAAGATATCTAGCCCATATTATAAAAATGCTTTAGCCTGAGCCACGATATCATTTACAAATCAGGGAAAAATATACCACTACATTTCAACAGCTTTGAATGGTTAATACAGAAGGTGTTTGAGGTTACATTCACACTTTGAGGAAGGTCTGGCTCTAGTCACTATCATTCTGGTATAAGGGACTAAAACGCTCCGTCTTGTTTGTATTTCTTTAAACCAATCACAATCTTGAGCGGCACTTCGCTGGATGCAGCAACGGTGCCCTTAGGTAGGGGGGGGGGGGGTAACTTGTTTTGCTGGAACATTTGCATGTGGGGAGGTGAGCCCTGGCATTAAAATGGCTAAATCCCCACAAAAGTAAACACCACATAAAACAGTAAAAGACAGTATGTCGACTATGTAATTTGCCATTTTCAGTGTATAGGTTGTTTGCTCGGAAGTTGTTGTTCTTGTTGTTTCACGTAGCCACGGGGACTTCAGACTAGAGATTAGCACACCTAGGCTTTCTGACATGCTGAGCTTATGTGACCCATGTCCCATGCTGCTCAACACCCCGGTGCCACTACGGCTTGACATTCATAGGGATTTCCTCAGGTTAGGACGCTACACTGTGAGATCATGCTCGGACCCCAGAGTTGGTGACTCATGCATGGTGTCAGCAGCAGCATTATTCAATCTCACGGAATGAACCCAGTTCACGTCACACACACAAGGGGCAGACTGAGCACACACATATATGTACTGTCCATGGATGTGTAATGAGGCAATGCCTGTGATCTGTGACTGTAACCTTAGAAAGTCACTCTCTTAATCAACATTCAATATCTCTAGGCAACTAAGGAACCAAACCAGTCTAGGAAATCATCAAGAAATAAGGGATGTAATAAACATTATATAAAAATAATTGCTTGATTGATTGGTAGAATACACAACCAGCCTGTATCACACATAACTTTCAGTAACTGATAGAAACTGCCTACATAATTAAGTTTCAGTTTTGTTGAAAACGCTTCAACTGTACATCAGCGGCTTTCGTCAGCGTGCTGTTGATCGCTCAGAAACCAGCAATTAGACAGGATTACAAGCAGCGAGAGACAGAGTAGGAGTGGGAGGGAGATGAGGAAGACACACAAAACATAAGTGTACGGTACCTGTCCTTTCCTGTTGACCCCGATGATGCCTGCAGTGGGCTCGTGGGGGGCGGTGACGAAGATAGTTTCCCCGCTGATCCTGTTCATGTAGATGCACGTGCCCGTCTCCAGGTCGTAAAGGTGGATGTAGCCATACTTGGTGATGAGGAACACCACATCTTGCTTGGAGCTGATCTATGGACGTGCATGTGAAATAAAATGGTGACTTGCTTCTGAATAGGTTCATTGCTTAGGATTTTGTTTGGCGTATGGATGCTCAATGAGAATCTATTAGTTGCACTCTGTCAATTACTTGTCAATCTATTAGATCAAATTCAAACCATTCTTCCTTGGTAAAATCTAGATGTCTATTAGGTGGAATTTCTATATTTCCGCCTCTCCTGAAATCAGGTGCAGACAAAGTTTGCTAATAACAGAACTACAATCAGGCTGTTAGTACTGAGAAAAGCACCATTATCATACTCATCTTTGGCGGAGGCTTAATGATTAGATTCGATTGTACTGTCCTCCAGAGAGGAAATTGTACATCCCATAGACGATTAATTACATAGAGAATACAGAGGCACATGGCGCACGCACGCACACACACACACACACACACACACACACACACACACACACACACACACACACACACACACACACACACACACACACACACACACACACACACACACACACACACACACACACACACAATATTAAATGTAAATGTCTATATATATTAAATGTATGTTGACTTGATTTAAACTCACATTCCCAGGATCTTTAACAACCTGGTGATAGATGGTAACATGACATCCACCATAACGAGACACTAACCCCACCCCTCCTCTTCTAAGCATCCTAACTATCCTCCGATCGATTTAGATGACCGTGACGCGTTCATTTAACACCATTAAACAGAGTGTGTGGTACCTGCATGGCGACGGGGAAGTCGTTCTGGGCCTCGGGTGGGAAGAACACATCCACAGCTTTCTTTGGGAACGGCTGGTTACCCGTCGGTGGGGTGCCCACTTCGATGATGTGCAGCTAGGCAAACATGTGTTGTTCCCAGAATGAATACACACATCCACAATATTCTACACACAGATTTCATGACAGCCCTACACAGTATCACCACTGTCTCTCTCAAGTTTTCTCTGAAGGAACGTCTCTCTCAAGTTTTATTTTGAAAATCCAGAGAAAAAACTAAACAAAACGTGAATATTGATATTTGATCAACACTGGACTACCACTTTTAGTGATCCGTTAATCCCTCTGATGTGATGTCATTTGATGATTTGTGAATATTGCACTGGGCCGATTGGTCAATTTTCACCAGCAAGAGAAAACGCCTCCTCGTCGCTCCATTATCACACCGCTGAGCGGGCGAGGCTGCGTGGAACATGAGTCATACCTTTCCTCCTGCCTGTCCCCGCACGGCAAAGCAGAACAGAGTGGACTCCTCTGTGTTGCTCTCCATCTTGAACTGGGCGAAGCCGGCGGCGTGGCCCTCGATGGGCTGGGACACCTTCCTATCTACAGAGTACAGCTGCATGGCCCCCACCACGCGGTTTTGCTGAAGCAACAGAGAGGGAAAGAAAATGAGCCGAGGGGCCCTTTGGTTTTTTAAT
The DNA here is from genome assembly GCA_030340625.1 of Merluccius polli. Classification (NCBI taxonomy): domain Eukaryota; kingdom Metazoa; phylum Chordata; class Actinopteri; order Gadiformes; family Merlucciidae; genus Merluccius; species Merluccius polli. Next base: position 115,347 of record JAOPHQ010005432.1, read on the forward strand.
TGCAGTATGGCACCTCTTATCAATGAATATGAAAAAATTAAATAAACAATTTGTTTTAATTTCTGCTGGTTTCCAAAATAATTATTCAGGGTGTGCATCCAATTTACATTTCAACTATGTAGCACTGCCAATTCATAATTTCATCATAATTTAGCAGTTTTCTTTGGTGATACATCCCAAAATACCTTCAGTGACACTGCAAATAAATTGGCTTTATGGCTTACTTTTGAGACCCAAGTTTTTTCTCTACATGTTAACTAATGCATAGCCAAGTTCTGACCATCTTATAGTCTGTGAACCGAACGAATAGATGAAATATAGCAGTCACATGCATTTTGGATGACGCCTTTAAGCTAGTACCTTTTTAACCATTCCCCATTTTTAGTTTGGAGGTACACAATTAAAATCAGGGTTTTGGTCTCATTGAGTTAACACTACGACCGCAAGGGATTCATACCTGTGCCGAAATACCAATAAGCAGAAGCCATTTCTGTTTGGCATCAGTGCGGTAGTTAATGATCTGACATCCGGCCAGGCTGGAGTGACGGTCAAAGACTTTGATTGGCTGGGAGTCCCCCTCCATGCTCCAATGATAAACTGCGTTGTCCGTGACCAGGGCAACTGTGTTGAGGGAGATCCACTTCCAGAAGGTCACGTCGTCCGTCATCGTGTGGGCCTTCATCTTGCTCTTCATCTCAATGTTGAAGATCTGTAGAGTCTTTGCAGCTGAAAATAGGACACAGTAAGGGTTAAGGTACGCAGATCAATAACAACAAATATTAAAAAAATAAATAAACAATATCACACATAGTACAGAATACTAAGACTACTACACACAACTACAAAAAACAGACCAAGAAATACAAATAAAAAATAAAAAAAACACACCAGGCTTCGGGAATAAATTAATAGAAAATATGGAAACTTCACTCATGGGAAAAGTGTTAGCCAGGGTTTAATGGAAGTACCACCAAAAGAGCATACAACAAGCTAGTACCAGTTGCAATGCAAAGAAGGAGGTACAGACAAACAGGAAACCAAATAAGTGGTCGGATCTGCATTCAGTTAAGAGCTGGTACAGCAAAATAATTATAGGTGAAACAATCGTCACCTACACTAAACATACAAACCGCGTGCAGAGCAATGAGCGCCATTACTTGCACCCCACTGTGATTAGTGGAAATAATCTGTTCATCATAATTTGATGTAAGCCTTTACATGCGCTCTAGTAGTGACATAATATGGGGAAACTGCTGCATATGCAACATTCCAAACATACAATGGTCGCTCCTTTAAGATTATCCAAACACATGAAATGGTTCAAAGGTTGGGTTTTTTTTAGCACGGCACCTCATGCTGCTTGTTATGGTTTGGTCAGAATCATTATTACGTGTATATCCAAGTGCAAATCATGGTGCAAATGCCCTTTAAGAGAGGAGGCAACAGCAACATGCTTTCTTAAAGCCTCACCTATTGGACACAACCATCAGAACTTGTCAACATCTGCACTCACGTGTATGGCCAAAAGAACCTGCGTATGTGTATAATGTGCTGAATAATTTGAAAGACTTCGCAAAACCTAGTTGTGTTATCTGGATTTGTATAACTGATTATTGCTATGCCAATTAACATGAATACAATGACGGTATTTCCTTAACTGACCAACTAATGTTGCTGTATTCAGAAAACAGAATTTCAAATACTTGGGCAAGTTAACAAGGGAATGAAATAAAAGTGGACTAAAAACAGCTGCACATATCAGTGGCCATTAAAATCGATTTCCTAGTATTTTCGACAAAGTCAAACATCTATAAGCAGCACCTGAAACAAGATCAGTAAGAGACACTATTGTTCAGCTAAATATAATGCCTTTGAATAAACAATGCTACCATCCACCAGAAACATCACACTTCAAGCATGTGATCACAAGCTCTTAAGCGACTCCCAACAAAATATGTTAATCCTAATAATAGGGATGCAGGAGTTTCGGTTGGGTCTGAATGCAGATTAGCAAAAGAGGACCACAAAGCACACATATAGACGTGATGTTGGGAAGGTTGTCTGGAGGAGGGGTGCAAATAGCAAGCCCATTCTATTTATTGTTCTCTAAGGCGGCGATCACACCAAGACGCATCACTACAGCCGCTAAAAAAACCGCCTTGGCAAAGCGTGTCGGGCAAAGCAGCCTGTGGAGCAGGGCTGCGTGCGCAACCGGGCATTCAAGCTGATGTCGAGCTCTTGCCGTTGCTGTGCTTTTGGATGTGGAGGCTTTGGGTTCACGACATACTGAAAAAAGGCAACAGTATGGTGAATATACCTCCATCTCTTTCACGAGTTGTGTCAAGATGCAAGATTTAGTTTATTGTCAGTCTTTTGTGTACTTGCATACATATACACAACAAAACGCTGTTCCTCCCAGCTCACAGCAGTGCAACAAGCAATTCCTTTAAAAACGATACAACTAAAAACATAAATACAGAAATATATAGAAATATATAGTTAATCGTAATTAAATACCGCAAATATCAACGGTTTCATCTGTATTTGGCATTGTCCCACCATTCCTACCACTTCTACCGGGATCAACACAGGAAGGAAGTGTTAAAGTAGTAAAGCCCGCCTCTTGCTTGATTGGGCCAAGTGTGACAGCGGTGCGATTCTGCGCCTTGCGCTGAAAAGTTGAGAATATTTTAACTTTTATGCGTGTCTCATAACCATTAGAAAAACGCGATGCACAGCGCAAGAGAGCAGTGCACCACAGGCGGAAAACAATGGTTTTGTTGGGGACGCGTCTCGGTGTGATCGCGGCCTAATGCTGCCTTGAAAAACAAATAGATTCCTAACACTTCAGACATCTTGCATCTCTCTGGGTTCTGCCTGTCCAAGCCAGTCTCATTGTCAAACAACGTGATTGAGTAAATTGATTATGATATATAATAACATCACACAAAAATACAGATAGATGGTGTTGAGGTATACTAATCAATAGTTTCATCCATAATGCTTCTCCAAGTATGAACACATACTGAAGGTCCGTAACACAATACACCCAAGTACTGTGAGGCAATGCGCAAGGTCACAGAATCTGACCAAACTGTAGGCCATTATGTGTGAAAGTGTGAACGGGTGGCACCTGACACCAAGACCTCAGCCTTTACAAGACAGTTTAAACCTCACCACCAAGGTTATAAAATATTAAATGAATGGTTATAACGTAGTCTGCTATATTTTGATTATGCCATCAATCTGCAGCGAATCCTTTCTAAAATACTTAAGATATAAGAAACGTATAAGATATTATGCCATTACAGCATGTGAATAACCTGGCAAATTCTTACTAACCTACTGTCAGATGGGATTTGGTTTACTGCCATCCCAACAACATGAGTCATAACTGTCACCATTCTACGTGAATTTAATCCAAATAAAAGGTCTATTTTTAGACAAGCTGACCAGGGGTTAGTTTAGTCAAACACAATTACTTAGGCTAATTCTGTGATCTGGTGTGAAGATCATTCGACATATGGTTTCCCTGCTTGGGTTACCACCATAGACTGGCCTATAGTGAGTCCTGCTCATGACCAACATCAATACTACGCAGACATTTCAACACAGAGCATACAGAATTACACTTTGACAACTCATGATAGGGAAAATTCAACTCACCGTCTGCAAACATAAGAAAGCGGTAAGAAATGAAAAAAGAGCAAAAACAAGCAAAATAGACAACGCATTCATGATTGCATGACATTTCTAGTAGCATTGCTACGGTCTCTCATGTTCCATACAAGTAACATCAATGCCGTGTAGATTACTTTACAAACAAATACAGTAATGCTGTTCAAATGATTACTAAATGCTGACTGATGATTTGGCCTGCATGTGAACACCGAAATGAGAAGCAAACAGACAACTAGGTAACCAATCGACAAACATAGTTTACGCGAATGGCCTGATACATTAGGAACGACAACGTTCACGAATGAATGCCGTGTCCTTTTCGTTTAGCTGTGTGGCTGTCACTCATGCCCCGGACCGGTGCTCAGCGCTTACCTTTGAGGGCGATGACTTTACTGGCCGGGTTCATGATGGCGCTGTCTGCGGAGATGGGCCTGCGGATGGGAGTGTTGGGGTCGGCCATGTCAATAATGACAACTTGGGCCTGTTCGCCCACCTTCTCCCTGATGCAGATGAACTTATCCGACTCCATGGTGAGAGTGCTGAACCCGATGTTGGCCGGGTTGATCCCCAGGTTCTGCAGCTGAGAGGCACAGAATAAATATACCAGGTAAGCGGCAAGATGTTCAAGTTTCACAGGCCAATGCATTGATGTCAGCCAACCAGCATTTTGACTGATGGAGAGCTGGGCTAGACTAAAGCACGTAATATACAAGCGTATTCCCAAATCTCCAACCCTAACCCTGGTCATACACTGTAAAACAAATATCCTTTCGATATTGAAAACCCCTTTTTGATATTAGAAAACCACAGGGGGTTTATTGGGAATCATATTATATAACCATATAACACAGCTGTTATGTACGTTATGGTATTTCAACCTCGTCTACGTCAGAAATAGTGCTTTGTATTTATTTTTTTGGCGACGATGGATACCTTGAATGAATGAGTGAATGCATACAAATACACACATAGCTGAACGGGTCTTTGGGCTTCAAATACACACATAGCTGAACGGGTCTTTGGGCTTCAAATACACACATAGCTGAACGGGTCTTTGGGCTTCAAATACACACATAGCTGAACGGGTCTTTGGGCTTGCCAGCGGGATGTCCATATACGTGACGGGTCCTGTGGGCCGTGGGGGCGGTGCGGTACCGCGTCGTGAGTCGTGATTGCGCCGTGTAACGTGATAAAATCACAACCCGTCTTTGCTGCTGCCAACATAACCGTTATTAGCCAAGCCAACAATAATCCGCAATGGGAATGATCCCCCCTGGGGGGGGGGGGGGGTAACTAACCAACTGAACGCGTTAAGCTAGCTAGCTAGCTAACTTTGCCCAAAGTGACATGTCTTCGGCGAGGCGCCGGCACGAACCCCCATTATAATATGCACTGAAGGTCACGGAAACGAGCCTGGTTTTGGTTTATGGGCGTGATGGTGGTGGTGTTGGTGGTGATGGGGTCGCCTCATCATCAGAGACGACCGCAGGTACCGCCAGCTACCCCGACGGCTAGCGTTAGCTCGGTGGGGAGACGGGGGAGGGGAGGTCATTCATTTGCTGCGGGTGTTGACGTTTAGCTCCGGCTAGCTGCTACAGCTAGCCGCTACGGCTAGCTGTCAAAAACGGTTACACAGACCCCCCGGAGCGGGAGGGAAAAAACACCCCCAGCAGAACCTGGATCACTATATATGTAAATAAAAATAAAGACATTGGGGGGGGGGGGGGGGGGGGGCATTGTCATTCATACCTGCAGGTGCTCCTGGAAGCGGATAGGCAGTATTTGCGCCATGGTGGTCGGACCGGTCCTCCTCGCTGGTCCAGATAGCTAGGCGGCTAGGCGGCTAGGAAGCAGCGAGCTACGACCTCCTCTCGTCTTTTGTAGGTCGGAGCCGGTGGAGACGACAAACCGGGGAGCCTCTTCCCGAACCGTTTCCTTTTATCCCGTTAGTCAAAAATAAATAAAAAGTCCGATATGTTGCCCCCCTACCACCACCGCTAGTGCGTTACATCCAACTGCACGGGCAGAGCAGCAGCGGCGTACGGTAAGGCTGCACTCCCCGGGAAGAAAAACCCGCAATGGCGGCGGAAACGGCGCAGAAGCGGTCCTCCGGTCCGGAAGCATCTGGGGACCTCTCCTCCGGGAGGCTGGCTGTGCCTGGTGAGGGGTCCCTTTCCCACACTTTAAAAAGACACTTGTACTGCTTATAACTTATGTGTTTTCTGTTGAAAGTGAACGGTACCAGGGCTGTAACAGTAGTCTCCCCCCACAGTGTGCGTAATGAATGGAGGCTAGGTTGTCACTACAGCCATTAGGGGAAGCATTTACACTGATTATAATGGCTGCATAAACTTGTCATAAGTCACATTTTGACATGACACAGGTTGTGATCGTGTAGTAGAGAAGGGACCTATTGAATGAATGTGCTAGATACATTCACTAGGTTAAGGTCTGTGTTCAGTACATACGTTAGGCTACGTCATATATTATTATTATTGGTTGCAACCATTAGCATTAGTTTAGTTTGTTAGGCCTGCAATACAATTCAACTCCGATTAGGTATTGGAGGTATCTGGCTGCTCTGAACAAAACAAAATTAAGAGTAGGGTTAGTGCAGGTTGTAATCAAATGCCCACACAATAATTAATAAATTGATTACAATGAATACAATGCATCATTTTTGAACAAATAATCCCAGCTTTTATTTTACTTTTTCAAAAGGTCTTCCAAACCATCAACTGGAGACACATGAACTCCAGTGGCCTGTTGAGGTGCAGGACCCATGCAGTTCCCGATGATCATTTTGTCCATTTGACTACAAATACATGTTTCAAATTGAAAGAAAGACTCAACAATAATGCATTTCAAGAAGCAGCTGTATTTGACTATAAAAGGCATTTCTAATCCAGTGTCTCTAAGCTGTTTTCTTTATATTTCAAGTGTAAAAAGTCTATATTCTATAGAAAAAAAGAAACAATAGTAAACCCAAAACATTTCTTAAGAAAACAATCATCAAAAAACCCATTCACCAGTCATCTCAATTAAAATAGAAACAGCATTTAATTTTTGTTAAAATTTCCCTCAAAACAAATATATATATTTTCCTTATATATATATTTATATATTTATTCTCAAGGCAGTTGGTCTTGGCCAAATTAATTGACCTTGTCATGGCCAGTTTCATTTCATGTTTTAAAGTTAGAAAACATACTCAGAATTCAGGAAAAAAAATGTCTACAAGAAGCACAGTTTAGGACAACTGCACCGGCTAACAAATTATCTCTTTCTGAATGGGAGGGAAAAGCGCATGTGTCAATTCAGTGTAGCACGCTGACACACGCTTTCTCTGGAACAAGTGCAACGCAAAGAAAAAAGGACTGTCCAACTTACAATAGCCACTGCTCTTTCACAAACTACAATACCCACTGCTCTTTCACTCAGTTTGTTTTAATCACATTCCCTTTGCTTCTCTTCTCTTCCGCCATATTATTACCCGGCCTCGCGGTGCAGAAGGCGGGAGCTGTGTTTTAAGTGTCAATGGCCAGTGTTTTGGAGCGCTACAATCCATCGGACACCGGTGGGGTGGGGACTGAGCACTTGTGGTTGTGCCTTTAGACCCGCATGCATCGCGGCAGCCAAGAGCGCTCGTCATACAGGCTCCCTGAATTGACGGTTGGCCAATGCTATGTCCTTCCTCTTTCACTTTGCCATCAAGGCAACAATCGTTTTGTTTTTTTGTTGTGTGATATGCTGGGGGGGGGGGGGGGGGGGGGGTATTTGAACTGAGCTCTCTGTATAGGCAGTGTCTTGAGGATGAAGAAAAGTGTGTCACCAGAGAGGGAAAAGAAAGAAAAAAGATTTAAAAATAAAAATAAATGTGATTGCTTACAAATCCCTGCATGCCAATATGCCACAATACAGTACAGTAACCAAAGTGAATGTGAGTGATAATGTCTCCGAATACTGAAGATCACCCTGTGGATAACTGGCATGTCGAGAGAACGAACGATCTGTACAGGGAGCGGGGTGACATGGTTGACAGACCACGCAGAGGGCAGGGGGGGAATGATTAGGAGGAGACATGGACATGAAATGAGCGGATGAACAGAAGATCACAGGTGTGTGTGTGTGTGTGTGGGGGGGGGGGGGGGGTGACGGTCATGGTTACAACAGCAATGGTTTAAGATCATCAAAGTCCCTGATGGCATAGGATGTGAATAGGATTCACTGGGTGTGTTTTTTTGTTTTGTTTTTATTCATTTTTTCTTTTAATAAGTGTATATGTACGGTGGGGCATATTAAGCAAGCGTGCTTACATGTGCATGTGTAAGAGACAGATGGCATTGCCTAGTTTGTGTGTGTGTGTCTGTGCGTGTGTGTGTGTGTGTGTGTGTGTGTGTGTGTGTGTGTGTGTGTGTCTGTGTTAGAAAGGGAGAGAGATAGAGAGGAAAATAAATCCCTGGGCTAAACAGGAGGGGGCAGCGAAGGAACCCATGCAGGTCTGTATCCCAACTCATTCCTCCATTCCTCATGTGCTTCTCTTCTGCAGCTCCTGAACAAAGGCTGGGGAACAGGAGATGGAAAACACTCAAACACTAATAATCATTCATCAGTAACAACTAATGCTGTTCATCATGTAGGCATGTTCAGAGCTGTAAAGTAAGCCAAGTCACCTCCAATGATCTCCTCCTTGACTTTTTGTAGCTCTTTTCGCACCTCCTCTAGGATTTCCTGTAGCGGGAAAAACAATTGGAAATGGCGGATGGTTTTCTTTGGTGCTTAATAGAAGCGGCAGCTCTAGATGATGTCCATGTTCTTTTGGCCGTCACTGATCAATACTGTACCTGTTTCATTTTCTCCAGATCCGTGTCATCACTTCCTCCGGCATCATTACTATTACTAGCTCCGCCCCCGGTCTTCACCCTGCCAGACAAATGTATACTTTATATATATATATATACAGAGAGAGAGAGAGAGAGAGAGAGAGAGAGAGAGAGAGAGAGAGAGAGAGAGAGAGAGAGAGAGAGAGAGAGAGAGAGAGAGAGAGAGAGAGAGAGAGAGAGAGAGAGAGAGAGAGAGAGAGAGAGAGAGAGAGGTGAGCAAACAAAGCATTAAAGAGACAAGCAAGGCCAGCCACGTTGAAATTCCTGGCCATCGGTTGTTATGGCGCCACAAGAGCGAAGAGTAACCCTAGAGCTACAATCGGAAGCACAGTTGTCAGGGAATACAGGGAAAAATGCAGACCCAGCTAAAGTTGCTTTCCTCCTCCATTTGTGTATAGTATGGATGAGACAATCTATATGGATAGTCTATACGGATGCTTTCTGAAGCATTACATTGCTTATCTTTGATAAGTATAAAGCAGTGCATGGCTCTTAACAAAATCAATATTTAAATGAAAAACTTAATGCATTGTCAGATTTTGGAGGACACAACTGCATTTACTCCTCACCCACCTTGCCTTGATTTATAAATGCATACATAAATGTGGAGAAATAAAACCAACCTCTGAGGCGAGTAAACCAAAAGCCCAAGAATACACCCTCCAACACTCAGAAGCGTCAAGTATGAAAGCCATTGTCCATATATCCCTATTAATAGCATTGACTTGAATGAAATTGATATCTAGAATATTTGAGCTTTTGTCAAATGTAATGCACCCTCATTGGTGGCTGTTATATGACATGACATTTTTTGATCCGTTAGAGGCACTTCAACACACGAACCCAGACACCATTCAAAAGAGAAGCTGTGATGACCTGAATGAGATGGGAGGGAGGGGCGGTGAGAAAGAGAGAGGGGGAGAGAGAGAGAGAGAAAGAGAGGGGGTGTTGAGAAAACCGAGAATGGGACAGCATTTATACCTGGAACCCTGGGGCAATGAGGAAGTGGAGTCCATGTTCTTGGAGACGGAGTGTATCCTGTTAGTGAGACAGACACGCGCACACACACACACACACACACACTCTCCACTTAGAATGGAAACGGCGAGCGCACGTGAAGCCACGCACTGCACTCGGGTGAAAGACAGATGACCACTTGCAAACACACAGACACACATGTACTACAAACAAATAGGGAACCCCGCTATTCTTGGACGTAAAAAGAAGAAGTCGCCAAAGGCGCGGGTGGGTGGGTGGGGGGGGGAGGTTGGTGGGGCAGTTGTATTGACCATGGGAACAGGAAAACACAATCCTCTTGAAATACCTGCTCATCGTCGAAGATTTCTCCCACGGTTTCCGAGTGTCTGTGGAGCACAGTGCACAAGAACATAGGTGTTTGTAGAGTAATGTAACGTGACCAATGAGAGAAGGGACGAGCATATTGTCGAGATACAGGTGGATGGCTCTTACCGTTTTGACTAGCAGACTCAGAATCATCCTAGAGTGGGTAAAGAAAATCAGTGAATGACCTTTTAGCAATGAAACAGGTTTTTTTTTTTTTTTGGTAACTCAAATTTCAAGATCACTTTCATGTCGCAGCACATATAAAACATAGGACGCAAGTACCTATTTCTTCTTTATTAAAACCCAAACTATATGCTTACATTGTCTTGTGGCTTGGCAGGTACCTTCTCCCCAGTGTCTGCAGCTTTTCTCCTGAGAAGAAATATCCAATTACATTCTGTTGGAAATAACATTCACTTTTGGTAGTCCATGTAATGTAGTGAATACAAAAACATGTACTCATTATAAAACACATTAAAACGGGTTGAAGCATCACCAAAAAATAAATACATGTTATTGTTTTGTGTGTCTTTTTAATAGTGACCCCACCCACCTCCTTGCCAGTATGGCACTCATCTCCCCCATCAGACTTCCGCCTCCGCCTCCCCCTCCCCCTCCTCCTCCTCCGCTGGAAGAGGTACTGCTGCGGCTGGAATCTGTCCTCCCCAGCCCCCCCCCTTCCTCCTGCTGTGGGCAAAACCACACATTAGTAAGGGGGAGAAGGAGGGGGAGAGAGGTAGGGAGAGAGAGTGAGATAGCAATAGGGGCAGAGAGAGAAGACACAGAACACATACAAACACGAATAGGCCATGTTCCGTGTATGTTCAAATGCCTGTGTGGCATAGAGACAAGATGATCCAATATTCAATAATCATCTTTCTATTTGGAAAAAAATGACAATGCAGTCATTTTCCAAAGTGTCCCTAACTCACCTTGGCTGATTTTTTGAGTTTTGCCGCTGCCAGGGCGGCAGCCAGGCCTCCTAACCCTCCTCCGCTATCCCCTCCCATACCACCAGAGGGCAGCGGCGGTGGGGCAGGCGGCCCACCTCCAATGGGTGGAGGTGGGCCGGGAGGGGGAGGGATCCCACTACCAGAGGAGGTAGGAAGAGGGGGTGGGGGAGGGGGGTGGTGGTGGTGGTGGTGGTGGCGGGGGAGCACCTGCGCCCATAGGGGGAGGTGGGGGAATGGAAACTGGAAAAAATAAAACAAAATAAGAAACATTAGGGAGTGTCCATCAATAATGGTTTACCAGACAGACAGAATGGTTTAGTGCCGAATGTTCGCATGTATCCCCATTATACGACATCTAGCTTAAGTACTGGGAAATCAATAAAAAAGGCAACAGGACCACTGCGATGGGTTGTTATTAATTAGAATTACGGGGCATTGGCTGAACAGAGCGACGTAATTCACAACTAACTTAAAGGGCTTGTACATCAGAATGCATCATGAGATTTTTTGTTCCCAATACTCAACTAAAAAAACAAAAATCAACGTAAATGTACCGTAACCTAGGCTAATAAAAAAAAAAGTGTTTTGCCATGTCTCACATGAAAAACGCTGTGGCAGTTTTAAACACAACAATGTCATAATGACAAATCATTTATTGTTAAATTACTAAACATAATGACTAAAAAAAACATTACTACCAACATAATAACATTCCAATGCTCCCAAAATGGAGGTGGCCATTGCAATGTGACGTCACAATGGACAAGCCCTATTAAAGAGGTTCATGGACTTTTGTTTAGTGTAGTCTGGCAGTTTAATTGATAAACATGAAAAATACGTTCTAGGACACAACGTCGATATCCTCGGTGGTCAGACATGGACAGAGGCAAGAAGGTATTGAATGAGTCCCATGGAGACAGGAGGACCAGACGTTAACTGACCTGCAGCAGCTTGTCTCTCTCTCTCTTGTCTCTCTCTCTCCATCCTCTCTCTCTCCACCCTCTCCCGCTCCTGGCGCTCCTTCTCCTGACGCTCCCGCTCCTGCTGTTCCTGCCTCTGTTGCTCCACTCTACACACACACACAGAGCAAGAACATATAAACCAGGCTTAAACACAATCACTTGTGTTATGACATTGCAAAGTTAGGCCTACACAAGACACATTGACAAGATGACAGATGGCAGAAAAGTCATTAATGACACAAAAGATCCTTGGTAATGGATATTGACATTATCACAAAAAATAAGTGTGTATGTAACAAGTGTAATAAAAACACAACTGTGGCTTACAACTGAGAAAATACAGGTGCAAGGCCAGGTATGAACAATTTTAGTTTTTAGCCTACCTTAAATTGTATGTGTAAAACCCTAAGAGATGACTACATTATAGAGCAGATGGCAACTGTTTCTAAACACTTCTTTCTAAATGGTGGCATATGGGGCCTAATGGGAGAACGTGGGTCCTGTCGAAGTGGGTGGAAGGTTCCTGATTAGCCGGTAGATTCATGCTAGTTCCACAACTGGAAAGGTTCGGTTTCAGGGCAGTTGCTGCACATGCGCAGAATACACCTATAGTTCAGCGCACAAATAAATACAGCAAGCGCACACAGACTGGCGTGCCCACGTGCCCAGTACACATGGCTACAGCCTCCTAGTCCTGTGAGAGTTGAAGCCCAGTAGGTCGACGTGGGCCAAGTGTCTAGGGAGGGGGATGAGGTAGCGATAAAGGGGAGGATCAGCACCCCCTTTTCCAAGCGTGCTCCACTCACATTTGTTGCCTGACACGTGCAATCTGTACACATTGCACAGTACTTCAGAGCAGACAAGACCGAAGTGTGCCAACGCATATCACATTCACCAGATTTAATATATGCATATAGTTTATGTTCCTTTCGCCTTCACTGTTTGTGGCAGCTGTAAATCCCACAGCTGCCACTTTAGCCTATTACAAGGCCTCCCTCACTGGGCAGGCTACCATATATCGTAATGAGATTAAACAGGTCAATGTTTCGGCCTATGCAGTGATGTGTGGGACGGCAACAGCCGGCTCGACTAATGAAAGACTACAGTAAATGTGCTGAAAACTGGCAATATAACTGAAGATGATGGCAGGAGAAGAGGGGATTCAGCCAAGAGATGTTCACCTGGGTCTCTGGAACCTTTGACCTAAAGAGGACGACTTAAGGTTAAGCAGTGTGAGGCTAATGCGCTCCAATCCGCCGTACCTACGTGTGAGCTATTAGTGAAACTGTGCCAACCGAAAGATTCCTTCAACCGAAAGTCAGTAACAAGCCTCACTGAATGTTGCGCGTTGCGCAAGTCGAGGGAGACTTCACCAGATCTGATGTCTCAATCAGTGAGCAACTGCTGAACGCACACCGATGCCCAGCATGGCACTTGTGCATTTGCTGTCGGTTATGCTGAGCAATATAGTGCGGCTAGGCTTTCACCTAGAAAGGTGAAAGTTACATGTGGATAGTTAAAAGAAACTGTGTGAATGTTGAAAGCATGATCCAAGTATATCATTAAACTGGCACTGCATAAATGTTATGTAAATGATATAATAGTGGAGAGATTCAAGAGTAACCAAATCCTGAACCACAGGGACTGTCTCAAGTGAAACACCATGTCCGGTTGGCCAAGGTTGGTATCAAGTGACTGATCTGATGTGCGCACACAGTGGTCAGTCTGAAACAATTAAATTACCCCACCAGTAGTCACCGCCTGCTCCCCCCCCTCCCTTAATGCCACTCCTGATACCTTCGCTGCTGCTCCAGTTCCTCTGGGGATGGTCCATTTGATGCTGGGCGGGGGAGAGTGGCATAACCTGATGTACAGGGAGAATGAATAAAGCACTGTTTATTTCCTTCTTTCAGAAAGCTGATAAAAAGGCTTACAGTCCCTGCAGGGCGCATGAGCTTGAAGGCATCTTGGGCCATTTAAAAAAACATTTTTTGCTAGTAGCAGTGTGGTGTAGCCTATGGGTGTAGCTCAACGGCTACAACAAATACTTTCATGAAAGCATCTTCTGTGAATAACAGACATGAATGACAATGTAAAACAATGCAATAATTGTATAGCGTAAAGTAATACTGGCTGCTATACACCTGCGGAGACCACTACTTTTACGGTTGTGTAATCTGTGTACTGGGCCAGTGCATAGATTACACTACCATAAAAGTAGTGTAATCTCCACAGGTATTTATAATGAAAATATAACTATTGGTACAGCAAATTCAAATACATCAGTTTAAAGACACCTAAATTAAGAGGAGCTGCCTAGCATGGGTCAGACCCTTGGGAGTGTGTGACACCAGACCCTGTGGAGGTCTTGCGGATGGGAAGACACGTGCGCCTGGTTACCTGCGTCTGCCATGGAGCCAAGCACCTCCAGTGCGTGTGTCATCCCGTTGGCAAACAGCGTGGCATCCTCCTTGCTGCCAAAGTTCAGCCCCCATACCTGCCGTGCATCCCGCCACTGGTGGAAGTTGGGCGTGGCCTGGTTGTACTTCAGGCCCCTCACGATTGGACAGTTTATGACCACCTGACCAGAGGAAAGGGACAGGAGAGAACAGTGGAATACATTTAGTGGCCGAGGTCCAGGAAAGAAACTAAGATTGTATACATCTGTTTTTTCCAGTAGTTTAAAGTCTACAGCAACACACACGCAAAAAGAAAACACCAAAAGACAAGGAGAGAAGGGTCAAAAGAACGAAAAAATGTGTAAGGAACAAGAAATGTAAAAATGTATTTGGTTTACGGTGCACCCAGCAGGTGGCGTGCACCCTGTGAGACACTAGGGAGGGAGTGGGGAGGCGCTCTGGGCTAGACTTGAATGTGCTGACATGCCACTTCTGTGTTTGTTTTACAGCCACTGAATTCCACAGAGCAGAGGAGAGTAAAAAACAGGAGCGGAGACGTGAGCGGCGGAGGAAAGCTTGTAGGGTGAATATCCCAGCGACACACACACACACACACACACACACACACACACACACACACACACACACACACACACACACACACACACACACACACACACACACACACACACACACACACACACACACACTATGGGGGGTGAGAAGGGTCACGGGGGACTAGACGCACGTACGTACGTTCGTGTGACTATTTAGTACAAATCAGCCATGCAGACCGCACTTTCATGCGGTTTTATCTGTTTTTGTCATTTATGTAGCCTTCAATGAACTAGATAGACCTTTCAAGGTAATCAATCAATACAACTAGGATAATAATAGGCCTATTCATAATTATAGGCTAATAATATTAATAGGCCTATTATTATCCTAGTTTCATTGATTGATTACCTGGACTATCAAGGTCTATCTAGTCCATTTAAGGCTACATAAATGACGAAAACAGATAAAACCGGTCTGCATGGCTGACTTGTACTAAATAGTTCGCTGATTTGTACTAAATAGTCACACGAACATACGTACGTGTGTCTAGTACACCGTGACCCTTCTCACCCCCCCATAAGGAATGCGCACGCAGATGTACGTACACACGCACACGCGTGTTTGGAGTCACACGTGCTCACGAACGTACGGTCTGCATGGCTGAGTTCAACTCATCAAACGCAGACGTACGTACGTTCATGTGGGACTTTAAGTAAACACACACACACACACACACACACACACACACACACACACACACCCCCCCCCCCCCCCTCTTCTGGCAGCCAGAGATGAGGGCCACCTTTTTATCTGGGAAGGTCCAGGTGCTAGAGCTGGACAATGACACTATAAAATACATTTCTTTTTACTTTCAGCCACATAACCAATGACTGGGAAACCATAGTTAGACATAGTGGAGGGTTGACGTGACCCAAGCATGTTGGATCATTGCACCATAAGACATATGTCTGTGAGACGTTTTAAGACCTGCACACATGGTGAGGACAGACTGAGATCCTTGATTCAGTTTCACTCAATATGAGACAGACGGGTGGTGGTGCTTGGCATCCTTGGCCCTAAAGTGTCACAGGAAATGGTTGGACCGGCCAGCCATCTCTCAGGAAAGACGGTCCACTTTAGGGTCTGTCTCTGGGGAACACTTGGGGGTCTGAATGAGGAGGAGGAGGAGGAGGAGGAGGAGGAGGAGGAGGAGGAGGAGGAGGAGGAGGAGGAGGAGGAGGAGGAGGGCGACGCAGGAGAGCTCCAAAACCACCCCCAGACCCGTGTTCCCAGCCCAACAAACACTGTCCACTATCCAGGAAGCTGCTGCCACTGGAGAGGTCATCACAACAATGGGGAATAAAAAGATAAGGAGGGAGCACAGTCCACTCCACGTGTTTAATTACCAGCTGCTTTGCCGTTATCCGGGGAAACCGGGACAATGGTATGGGGGATATGCTATCTGCGCTTCATGGATAAATGTGAGAAGGTGCACACCTGGCAGCAATTACCAGCACTCCCCAGACCACGCCCTGCCTGTCAAGCCACGCACCAATAAGACAGCAGAACAGAATACAGCGTTGAAGGCTGAATTGAGGAAGCAGCCAGAGGTTGACAGTATACAGGAACCAAGTCCCTCCTTAATGTATTTACAACTGAGATTTGATGAGGCGACAAAAACATCTCCCATGTTCCAGCTTATGTTTAAAAAATATAAATGATCTAAATATAATATATAAATGATTTTGAAATGACCTAATAGTAGCTCTTTGAGATCATCGAATAACCATCAAGCATTGCACATCTAAATCTAAATCTGTTGCACACCGAAATAGCAATAAACCTCCACCACCAACACATTCGACAAGCACATCACCAAAGGTCTCATTTCTTCATACGCTTTAAGTACAGGAAACCACAGGGTATGCTTATGAGAGTCAGCTGGATGAGCAGCCATCAAACCCACACTCTCAATCACAGTTCACAAGCTCAGACTCCTTTCCTACACAGTTCCTGTGTGTGCGTGCGTGTGAAAATGTATGCATTCATGCATGTATGCATGTGTGTGTGTGTGTGCGTACCTGTTGGTCCGTCTGCATCTTGCGCCCCACCACCCTGAAGGCGTTGGTGGTGGGGTTGTGGTAGATCTGCACCCTGCTGAAGGCCTGTTGCCCGGTGCCTGCCGGCAGCCACTTCTTGTTGCCATCATCATAGATCATCACCGTGGCCCGAGCCTGGCAGATACTCGACTCACTGCGGGATCCAAGGAGAGAAAGGGGGTGGACGTTAAACCTTTTTTGTAGCCGTGTGTGAACCGCATAAGCCAGCGCAAACTAAAAATGACATTGCGGCCTTCGCACACTGTTCATATGGCGATGTGACGCGTGGCGCCACACCTCTGAAATTCTGATGCTCCGCAAGCAGAGTGCGCAAAATGCGCATCCACACCAACGTTAACTACAAACGCCACGGCCTGTGCACTTCACATATGCCGCATCACGGCGACTATAAAGTCTGCTTTCGTGGGAGAAGATGAGGGACTGTCATGGCGCAGCACCCCTTTGTTTGTCAAAATGTGGGGGTTTTTCCCCACAAACCTTCCCACCTTATGGTAATTGTATCATTTGTTTAATTGGTGTTCATTGTTTGCACCCTTTGTTGTGTTGTTTACGCATTTGTGTCTCTTAGTGTAGAATTGTTGTCCTGTCCACAGTTACTCAACCACATCCAATTCCTTAATTCCTGTTTCCATATTATACCAAAAAAATATACAAAACAATGGAAGACAGTCAGTGTTCGAAAAATGGCAAGTATGTTTTTTTCCTTGAAAATGTGAGTTAAAGTTAATTGGGTTGAAACAAATGTATGATTTTTGTTCAAACTAAAACAATATGCACACTTTACTTCAAATGCAAGTTCCACAAAGGCAACTCTAGCCGCGATAACATTACTGGTTGCTATCTATAGTGACATCAGGTGAGATAAGGGACAAAGAAGAGACGGGTGGCGGCCTAGAAGGTAGAAATAAATAACCTATGCAAACATGTGATAATTAAGAGGAAAGGAACAAGGACGTATTATACAGCAGTTGGAGTGAAAAGTTGGTGGAGCAGGAGGAAAAGTTGAGCAGAAAAAGGAGGAAGAGAAGAGGGACCTAAAAAGCGGTCGCAACTTAATCTAAGCTGGGCTACATTCTCCACTGGCTCGTGTAAACAAGCCCTGGTAGGAGATTGGAGCCAGTGTTTTCCAGACAAGCCTGGCCTCATCTGGTGGGACTCAACACGCAGTTACAATACGCTGCCTCTGAATAGGCCTGGGCATGCTAATACGCACAGCTGAGCGCCATATCTGGGTCAAGTAGTAGTCGCAAAACAATCCTAAAGATCTGATAGAACTTGTTTGTCGTCTGCGAGGGTTGTCACAAAAAAAAGTAGCACAAGTGCACAGGGAAGTGTTCAGTGTAGCAAATACATTTTTGAATGCTTGCCTTTTGATCCAGATGCCTGGCATTCCTTCTATTATTTCAGAGTGAAATGACCACCATGACAAAGACTGACACTGGGCTTGACTTTGGCATTGTTAAACATTTATAAAATGCAAGATCTATGCATTATCTACAGATTCTATTTTGGTTATAGTAGTGCGGGATATAGATAGCCTCAAAAAACCAAAGGAAAGCAGAAAGGTTTACGGTTATTTTCAAAGTACACCAGAATGACGTTCAATAATGATTGAACATTAGATTAAACTCCTATATGATTTTAATCATATAGGCTAGCCATTAGCCTAATATATTATGTCTGCTTTAATAACGCCTACTTGCAAGCCAGTAAAAAGGCCATTCACACAACACTAGATATGAAAGTATACATACTAGGGATGTTCCGAGCGGTTAATTGCACTGACGTGTACACGACATTTTGAAAACCGTTTATTCGAATACCCGTTAATTAATTAATTAATTAAATTATGAAATTGAACTCTGAGAAATAGCCCAAACTAAGCACATTTCGATCTATATTTATAACTTATTTATTAGTTATAATAATGTACCCCCATTACGAGGTTGCTTTAAGGAGAATTCTGTCTGATTTGTGTTTTTATTTTGACCTTTCTTTTTTTTTCACATTTTTTCGTTTAGTAAAAATCTACTTTAAATTATGGAATTGATTAAAACCACTTCTTGTCAGTAAATATATTTGTTTTGGACTTTTAAAGTCTGTCGGCTCTGCGTAATTATTTCTCTCTCTCGCTCTCTGCTCCGCAAGTGGCAGAGAGCGAGAGAGAGAGAGAGAGACAAACAACATGCCTAACTCAGACGTCCTTATGAACTTCAGACAACATCACGTTAACGGTTAAACAACGTTTATTTTTCCAAGTTGTTTTTTTACAACATCTTCAAAGACGATGGCGAGCTGCACCCTCCCGCAGGCGACAGTTTTTTTTCCCCCGTGGGCTATTACATTCGTTGTATTATCATGCACATTGCACACACATAGCAATTATTTAAAGCTTAGCTTGTTAAATGAAAACTTTTATTAAGACATGCAGTAATGTTGGTCCATTTTTTTTTTTTTTTTTTTTTTAGTGTAACCAAATTTTTTTTACAAAACGGTTAGTGGCGGCAGCCCCGTGTAACCGAATACCCGCGCACATCCCTAATACATACATATACAAAAAAAAGTGATACATTTAGCAGAGGTGGGTATGTTTAATAAAAAAAAGAAACGATACTGCAATAAAAGGGGAATAGGTAAATTGAATAGAAAGGGGAATAGGTAACCTAAACAGAAGAGGAAGAGGAGAGATCATAAAGGAAATGAAAAAAAGGAACCCCAGAAGGAACGAGATAAGGTTGGAAACCAAGAAAAAGGAAATAGTTGATTTGAGATCGAGATCCCAATTATGATGAATAACAAATGATAGCCAACAAGGAATGGATGCCGCAAGCTGCTCCGATGAAATGACGACTCTTTCTATCTTTAGACAAATTTAGACAACGAGTTGGCATGTCAGATGAACAGTACTCAAAACAACTTAAAATACAATGAATGACACACTGACACATCTCCTTTAGGAGTCATTAGGTCACAATACTGTACAGACAACACCCTGTTGTATGTCTACTGTAACCACTGCTGATGTGCACTAATGTAGTGAATGTAGAACAGCGACCGACAGCTAGCCTGGGATTGCCCTGGCTGGTCAAAACCCTCAGAGCCATTGAGCCACTGGCAGCCATGCCGACCGAGTGTGCCAAGTCTCTCTCTCACACTCACACTCACACACACACACACACACACACACACACACACACACACACACACACACACACACACACACACCTAAAAGAGAGCAGAATAACGAAAAGCCAAAGGACTTTGAGGAAAATAGATGGAGACAAAGAATCCACGGTCAAATGTTTCCTTGCCATCCACCATACTACCCTCTTACTCAGGCTGTGCTCTTTCCACAACACTCAACCTAATCCATAACCCACCCCACACACAGACACAGACACACACACCTCCCTCCATCTGTCTGTCCCGCCTGTGATACAATCTGCTACTTCCTGTGACACAGCAGCAAAGCCACAACCCACTTCCTGCCACCAGCCCCACTTAATGAAAGGCTGGTGGTGCCCAAACAATTGATAAAATTATTTTGTTTGTTTTACATCCCCATCTCTCCTTCACACAGAGGTTGAGGGACAGGTCAATGTTATGAACATGCGCAAAACTAGGAGTATACAGCCTGCTGGGTGAACCTGTGCCTATACCTGCACTGAGCATGCTGTCGGCTAGCAGGGGGTGGGGGGTTATGGGAAATGGGAGGCGACGGAGAGAGTGACTGCAGAAAAATGGCTGCATTTTTAATGAGAGGGGAAGCTGGTCGAGTGAGCCCCCCCGAGAGCCCTCTAAAGCTAGAGGTCTTGAATTATGAAAGGACTGCAAGACACCGAGTCAAAGACCCCTGTACACCCACCACCACTCTTTCAACCTGCCGCATACTAACACACAGTGTCCCCCAAATGTTGAGCAGACCGTCTGAGCTCTGGCTTGGAGAAGAGGGCAGCGTATTAGCCCTGCAACGGACCGCGACAAAGCTTCCTCGCAGCTACAGACTACCATTGTCCGCTAGGCTAGGGAGCACACTGTGGCGGCTTGTTGCATCTGGCTAACTAAGTGACTAGTTGACTTAAGTGGGTTTTTATTGGGCAAGCACATATAGGTCACTGGCCCGGCACTCGAGGATTTTGTGCCTGGCGGCCTTTGATATAGAGGTCCAAGCGTAAAATGGACATTTGCATCCTAATCATGCAGCATATTGGACTCGTCGCAACAGGCAGTATAGTACATGCATAAAAACTGCATGTACTGGAGTTGTCACAACACTTTAAATGGTGTGTAACATAACCATAGCATGTCACAAAGAGTTGTTAGAAAAATCTTTACTTGGAAACAGGAAATAGAAAGCAGAAACACACAAAGAAAAAACAGCCACTTGTTTGTGTTATCCTTCCTATTTGAGCCTTAATGGGATTCTTATCTTGCCACGATTTCTTGGTCAGGGGAGGGTTAACAGGAAACTGCAGTGTGCAGCTGGGCCACATGCTCAGTTGAAAATGTCTGTATAAGGCTTTGCTTTTAGAGATTTCCCATAATACGCTGACAAGTACAGTCAGGCCTGGTGGACCTCCCTTCGTTCTCTCCCTCATGCTCTCCTCCTCTGTTCACCTGGCCCTGCCCCCTGCTCTCTTTTGCTACTCTTGCGTCTCCTTTACCAGACACCGTGCCTCAGAAACCAAATGCTTCAAGTATTCCTGACCAATACATGAGGGCTTGCCTTGGCAACTCGAGTCAGGGCACAACGTGCCGATTTATTTGCATATTATCGTATTACCATTTGGTTTATTAAGGAGCTTTTATCAAAGCGACTTAGTGATTCCAGATACAAGGAACCGGTAGGGGTTCTGGCTCAAAGACGCCTACAGGTAAGGTGCAGACATTGGGGATGGAACCCAGCACCTTTCGGGCAGGGAGTCAAACACCCCGGGCGCTACACTATCCTGCCCCTATGAAACGTCTGTGGATTCAAACAGCCAAGAATGACTATAGCAGTAAGCTGTGCCCATCATCCAAGCATTCCTTTGATAAGAGTCCGCCTGGGTGGAATAAATGAGGAGGAGAGAAGGTCCGCTGGGCTGTGTGAGTGTGTGAGCCACCCAAGACACGGTGTATGCGCCTCCGCTTCGCTCCCACACTGCCTCTGACAGTTCGAGTCGAGGAATCCCAGCAAACAAGACACTTTAAAAGTCTCCTTTTCCCGACAAACTGTCATAGTGCTGTAATACACTCCCAATAACTCAACTTTAGGAACCCCTTTGCCCTTAAAAAAGGAATTCTGCAGTTAGTTAACCAACAGGCTGATGACCCGACAGGGCATTAGAGTGAGTCCCATTAGAGTAACTCATGCTACAGAAATGCTACTGGCCAGACTATGATGGACTAACAACATAGTCATAGTGCAATTTGATGCGCTACTAAATACAGCAAAACATTAGTGACTGCAGCAGTTCATCCATTAGACTTAGATGACTCAGACGAAATATGAATAATGTGTTGGTGGAAAAGGGGCCACAATTTGTTTCCCTTTAAACCTCAGGTGGCCTTATAATAATAACAATAATAGAATGCATTAACATAATATCTCGTTGGCCTATTGCTGAAATGTCACATTAACACCAAAGGGGCTGTTGTGGGGTGGGGTGGGGTGGGGTGGGGTGTGTGTGTGTGTGTGTGTGTGTGTGTGTGTGTGTGTGTGTGTGTGTGTGTGTGTGTGTGTGTGTGTGTGTGTGTGTGTGTGTGTGTGTGTGTGGGGGGGGGGGGGGGTGGGGGGGGGTTATAGGGCAGGTGGGGATAATAACAATAAACCTCACACCGCCTTCTTTGTGACCAGTTCAGCACAAACTCCCCTTTCAGGGCCTGATAAAAACAGCCTATTTGCATTGCATTCAATATGGCAGACAAATGTGACCTAGACATGGGAGAAGATTATTTAGATTAGGTCAAAACACGTTATTCAATGTGTCACGCTAGTTTTTAAAACGTAAAACTGAGGTGCAGGAGAATTCTCAACTTCGGTGTGGGGGTTGTGTTTTTCTGTTCTCATACGCCTGGCGCCGCTAATTAGCAGAGAGAAAGCGCAGCTTTCCCTTCCACGTCGAGTTAAATGAAACCAGATAACGCAGTGTGATCATCACATGCCGTGTTCGCACCCGCAGCAACGACCAGACAAGTGAGAGAGAGGGAAGTGTTGCTTATACATCTGTAAGTGGCGAGGGGGGGGGGATGCAACCAAAACCCCATCATAAGGTTTCATCTTCACCATGTTAAGAGACATACTTCCGTATTTTCCGCACTATAAGGCGCACTTAAAAGCCTTTAATTTTCTCAAAAAACGACAGTGCGCCTTATAATCCGGAGCGCCTTATATATGGATTAATTCTGGTTGTTATGGCTACCGTAGTCAGGAGCGTCGCGGAGTAATACACATGCTTCACCATAATATTACAATGTGTGTGTATAAAGACCCCAAAATGGCACCTGTCAAGAGACACGCTTACGACGCGGACTTCAAACTGAATACGCTAACGTTTGATTTAGCGATAGACTGTTTTTTTTACGTGTTACAACTGAACAAGGTTGGGAGTTATTGTGAATACGCTCATTAACATTTGAACAATGTTGAGAGTTATTGTGAACGTGTTTAATAAAGTTGGACTGACTGACTTATCTGACTGTTTTGTTTCGCTTAATGCGCCTTATAGTCCGGTGCGCTTTATATATGAAAAAAGTTTGAAAATAGACCATTCATTGACAGTGCGCCTTATAATCCAGTGTGCCCTATAGTGCGGAAAATACGGTATGCTGATTTTCCCCAACCAAGGCATCCACCAGGGTTAAACTCTTGTACACCATTGGTGGGAAGGAGCCAACTGGCCTCGCTTGACCCCCTAATAACCTCAGGTCAGCTCCTGCAAGGAGGAAGGAACGTAACAGTTTGCTGCTGTAAGAGTTTCAATAATACAGAAGCCATTGCCAAAAGTAAAACTTGAAAAAATACATTGAGCATGCTTCCTTTTCTTGGCGGAAAGAGTGGCAGTCTGCATGCATGCACAGCAACACCACAAGTGCAGTTAGGTTCTCAGCAGAACACGGGCGGAACTTAAGTGGCCAACCTCAGTCGCACCAGTGTCTAGACAAAAGTCATGACACCCAAAACTGGTGTGAATACATTAGCTATGCATTGTAGTTGAACACTTTCACGTTGCCCTGTGTGTGATCCCCGGGGCACGAGACTAGCCTAGTGAGACCATCCCCAGCTCGCAAGTTCACATTCCCTTTCTTTCTGCAGATCGGTCTGGCCTCGATCCCGTTGAAAGCCTTTTCCAATGCTAGGACCAATGAGCGCACGGGGAGGGATTTCGGTTCATGACGAACAAGGAGCGGCGCCATCTGCTGAATACAATTTTTTTTAAATGGCGCCGCCCGAGGAAAGTGTAGCAATCTACGGAGAAATCAAACATTTTTATCCAAAATACCCTGAACAACGATGTTAAAAGATGAACAAAAATCTGCACGGAAGGCTTTTCTTCTTTTCAGATTACAAGATTTCCTTTACTTCCAACCGGATTTGACAAGAGCGAAGACAGCAGGTGCATCACTCTGATTGGCTGGAGTTTTGAACAATGTAAGGCAACGGCCATATTTGGAAATGAATTGCTGCCCAGTCAAGGCCAGACTGATATTCATTGCAAAACGCAACGGTTGGATATCAGGATGGTCTCAGGAGGCTAGCACGAGATGAGACACACTTGACTCAAATTGAGGCTGAACCAAAAACAACAATAATATCTCACTTAAGAGAGAATGTTTTGCCAGTTGGAAATTGGTGTCTGAACCGTTATATAGACCTAGGCAGATTATATAACTGGCCGACAACACTATTTAGAGAAAAATCTGGATCAAAGTGTGTGTGTGTGTGTGTGTGTGTGTGTGTGTGTGTGTGTGTGTGTGTGTGTGTGTGTGTGTGTGTGTGTGTGTGTGTGTGTGTGTGTGTGTGTGTGTGTGTGTGTACACACACCGCTCTATCCAACAAATACAGGACAGGGTCAGAGTAGTGGCAAAGTGTTTGACCTCGGGTTGTAGACAAGCATACAGTAGACCAGCAATGTCGGTCCAGTCCTTTGGGAGAACAGTGTGGCCCTCCCGACCCCCCAGAACCAGGGCCGTGTTCCGATATCCTTACTTCCCGTACTTAGTATACTTAGTTTGAGTACGTAGGGTGTTCCGATTATGATCGCAGCAAAAGAAGTGTACTTGAAAGGACCCGTATGTGTACTCAAAAAGGCCAAAATGCTGAGTGTGCAACGGTGTACACTATGCGTACTCAACGGCAGCCATCTTAGCTACGTAGCGGAAGAGGCGGAGCCGCGCTCAGAGAACGTCTAATGAATTCACGTGTTTGGCGGGTGACGCGGCCGCGCAGCTGATGTCATTTCCGTTAAGTGCGCCACAGAGTATTGCATTTGGAACAGCACTAACATCTGAAGATCTGCGTACCTATTGAGTACGGATAGTGTACTATGTTGAAGTGTACTCATGGAAGTACGGATATCGGAACACGGCCCAAGTCATGACCACAGCTCTCCTCTCAGTCATTTAGAGCCCTGGCCTGCACGACACAGGCAAGCTACTTCATGTTGTACATCTCCATCAGTATCCTCTTGGAATCCTCCTTGTAATACGTGACACCTGGACCTGACTCATATCACCTGGGATGTAAATTGGTTCCAACCGGTCATTTGGAAACGTCATGACACGTTGACTCTTTGTCAACATGGCTGCATTGCAGTCACGTCTAGTGTTTCTCCTCTATGCATCCGGCAGTGGCGCAGCGCTGCCACTGGATTACTAGCACCACTGATATCAGCCATGCAAAGACAAATTATATATATATATATATATATATATATATATATATATATATATATATATATATATTTCAAAAACATATCTAATACACCCTCTCAATTGTTAGATTTTCAGTATTGTCATTAGAGAAATATTGTGTTAATGTGTTCCTAGAAAAAGTAACACAAGTGACTCAATAATAGAAAGTAGCCTACATATTTGATTATGTAGAACAATAGCCAGTATTATGAAAGCCAGACGACGGGATGACTACAAATTGCAGACTGAAAACTATTTGCGATAAAATTAATGCAAAAAAAAAAGGCTTGCGCATCTAGTGCGCTCGCATGCCATTTCTTTTTATGTTGTTAGACAATGGGATGCGACCATATCTATTGGACTGCACCAGAGCCCTACACTGGAATCAGGGATCACACTAAAATCTCTGCGTTAATCAGCATTGTACACATCAGCACCGTACACGTGCACATCAACATAGTGCACCTCACACACACACACATCAGCACCGCTGCTGGAAAAAGTTGTCAGGAAAATACTGACATCTTTGTCAAGGTATTTGATAAAAAAGATATATTAGAATGAGATTTTGTCAGAATCCTTTAGCTCCAACAGTAAAGAGTAAATCAAGACTGTACTACTATGGCAGTACTCAAAAGTAACGTGTGGTTAGGAAACCCAACTGAAGCAGTTTTCAATGCGAGCTGAACAAGCAAGTAATTGTTTGTCAAAATGGGCACTAAAACCTTGCCTGGAAGTATGCAATTATGAAGATTGCTAAGTGGTTTTGTAATGTAATGGAGCTCGGCTACTCATCGTTAATTATGAGGTGAATAAAAAAGTTGATCTAATTTTCCATTGCCTTATTTTGTTTTACTTAAAATTCCACGCACTCAGATTCTGTCCTCGTGTCTTCGTTGAACACAGGTTAGAGCCTGCTGCTAACAACCCAACGAAAAAACGCACACAGTCACACACACGCACATGCATGCCACGCACACACGCTGCAGGCTACTGCTTTGTGCCTCCCCAAAGCAGCCACACAGAGAGGCAGGCTAGGTATCTTGGCTATACCTCAGCTCTCTTTCCCAATGCCCTTTGTCAGAATTGAGCCGGAGATACAAAAAAAAAAAAACATGGTTTGGGCCCTCTAAATGTTGGCAATACTTTTCATTAAGGCCAAGTTGAAAACTCAAAGCCTTTCCCTGAAACCCACCACCTACCCCCACCGTCTCGCATTCTTTGCGCACTGACTCATTACTCGCTTGCATCCCCTGACATCACTCGTAGGACATCCTTTTCCACACTGAATGGACCATGTGGCAGAAAGAGAGTGCGCTCCTTCTACACTGTGCCTGACCACTTTAAGGAACCGAGCAGAATTCCTTCCTGCTTCTGAAGCCATAAGGAGGGTGGGAGGCAGAGCGGCTGCCACACTTCATGCCCTTATTTGGAAACCGCCAAATCACCTTTCTCCTCCTCGCTGAGTTCAACTCCTTTTACAGGTTGGAGCACATCTCCCTGACTCAGGCCAGGGAGGAGGCGGGCAGAGAACGGTTCTGGAGAGAAACAATCCTCTGGTCGGACACAGAGGAACTCCCACTCCACTGTCCTGATTTGTACACACTGTCCGTTTTTACTGGAATGGGTAAGCCACATAAACTGGAGCCCCCCCCAGAGAGAGACTGAAAGCGGATACCCGGCTTCTACGCTGTGGACTGTGCTCATCCATAACAGAGGAACGTGTCATGAATGTATGTTAAGACATGAGAAGCACATGGAAACAAAAAACAGGATCATTTTGGATTAATGACACTCCCATTCGTCCGAGTGAACCTTATTTCAAACGTGGAGTTCACAAAATGAACACACTACATTCAAAACAGACTTGGGAAAGATTTATAAGGGTGAAAAACAAGGGGCCAAAAACCGCTCATTAATATGTCTGCTATGCAGGAAATAGTTTTGACATAACTAAACGTACCACAGCTGAACAGATATTTTAATCTTTTTTTGTTCACCCTGCCGAGGAGATCAAGATCCTTGTGCAATAGTGGAAATGCAAATCCAATACTTTTTTTGGGTAAAAAACATTTTTTATTGAAATACCAGTGAGCCTTTTTCTCCCCCACCAGAACTTTCAACCACCCCCATCAAATGAAGGCATGCTGTATCAGCTCCCATCATCATTACTAACCGACATAGATAGAGTCACGGTCTGGAAACATGAGAGATAGAGTGTTTAAGATGGCTGACAATATGGAACCAGTCCGACACAAAGAGGCATCCATTATGCTCCATTATAGAGGGGAACTCCACTGCAGTCTTATGTGCATCTCTGGCCATTAGCGGTGGCCACTGCTGACCGTCTATTACCCCATGATAGCATCTTAGCATCTCCGCCGACAACCATAATTCTTCTCCTCCAAGCTAGAACACCCAGACTCTCCATCACTAATGACATACTCTCCGTCACTCCCCCTCAAAAACCTGCCTGCTACTTAGTGGTGGAGTTATTAGGAAATGACATATACAATAATAACAGTAAAGCATTTACAGCAACCTATAGCCCAGCACTCCAATTTGTAAATGCATGGATGAGATCACTTTATTAACAATGTCAATGTTGCCATTGGTTATTTCCATAAATAAGAAATTAGAAAATGTCATGGGGAGTGTTACCAAAGCCTTGTTTCACTTCCCTTTAACCATTTAACCTTTTGATTTGCAACATTTAGAATTCGCCCAAAAAGGTTAAGCTTGTGGAACGGCTAGTTAAGGGGATTATGCTGATTCCGACTAGCAACAACACGCCGGCCACGGTTAAGGTTATGTTGAGGGATGGAAGATAGCCAAAATAATCTCAAGGAGAGAGAGAGAACATAAGAGCCTATAGACACAATAGCTACCACTGAGGAAACTTGATTTGTCATCAAGGAGACAATGGAAGGTTTTGTGCATTGAGCAACTCCTGTAGCAAAGCGTCTAATCCAGGGGGCAGGCCCCCATAAAGGGCTATTTATTATGCGTGTGAGAGGTGGGAGGACCAAAGGGGGTGAATTGTTACAGAGCGAGGGGCGGGAGCACTAGACATGATTAGGTGTCGTGGCAAAACAAGGCAAAGGCATTTAACTAGCGCACAGCCTGGGGTACACAGACGGGCATTGTATTAACTGCATCCAACAGAAACCCATGCACTACACTGCTGCAGTTGAGGCACATCATCTTCTTAAAAAAGGGTAAAAAAAAAAAGGTGCACAACATGAAACTTGTTCTTATTATAGAGTGGCGTTCCAACACAGAAATCTACCTCCTCAAACCATGTGTTGGCCAACCACGTGCATGTTGACCAACCCTGATAGCATGATCTCTCAGGGTTGAATTTACACAACATGTACACCCTACCATCGCAACCGCAAAGTTGCAGAAATTACAGCATTTCATCTGTCATGCAGAGAATTGAAGGGCTCCAATAAAGAGGATACACGTCTAATTTCTATTATTGTCCTGGGTGCAAAGATGGATGCAAAGGTGGACATGAGGGGGGTGGGTGGGTGCACATTTCTGGTCAGGATAGATTTACTGCAGCCCACTTTAACCAAGGCAGCGGAATGGAGACACACAAAGGAGACAGGGGCGGGGAGCGTTTCTCCTGCTTTTAAGGTTGATCAATAAGCTTGGTCAAGAGTAAAGAGTAAGACTGACTGTGTCAGTAAGCACTGAGGTTAACTTGGGAGATGGAAGACGTTGTGTTACACCTGCCTGTTAGTGTGTGTGTGTGTTACCTGACCCTGGAGTACAAAGTGCATATGGTTGGTGCCAGACTGAACAGACAAAGGAAAACTGATGGACAGTCAGAGCTCATCATAGCAGGAGAGTCACCTCTCTTACCACTGATTATAACTCACATGGCCTCCTGTGTCACTGATCATGAGAAAAGCAAGACACAATATTGTTTGGGGGGGGGGGGGGGGGGCATGGCTAGGCCTCCAACACTGATCCAGGGATCTCCACTCAAGTACTTCAAAATGTTGTTAGAGGCAACCGGCTTTGCAGTGCAGCTGTTAAACTCGGGGAGAATACAAAACAAAAAAATGTGTGTGACTAAAGGGCCATGTTTGATTTGTTCATTTCCTTAGTTGCCCGCATTTCTACCTAGAAGTATATAGGTCCATGTTACCGAAATGCCCTCATCGTAAAACATGAACTGCACGGTTAGAGTGGCTGGTGGAGATCCTAGGCCATGGAGACATTGCTATTAATTTAAGTGGCATGTTAAATTTAGACACTATATGGGATGGCATCAACTGCCCTCGCAACTGAAAGATGGGCGACTACCAACTTAACTACAACAGTAAGCCATTCTGTAATTGTTTATATAAAAAAGGTGTGAACCAGTCGAACGATTCGACTGAAAGAATTCAATAAAGATCAACACGTCAAGCACATGTAAATCTGTGTAGTTTCGGAAATCGATTAAAACAAGCTACTGCATGCCAACTACCAACTCTGTGAACATGCCACGTTAGGGATGGGTACAACAAAAACAAAAACTACTTTCGCAACTGCATATCCTGTGCATTTAGTTTGAGGAAAGCGGCTCGAACATACAGGCCTTAACATATTGCAGTGGCTTTGGCCAAAGCTAGTAGCGACTACCAATACAAACCTGAGACATGCCTCAGGTAAGACAAAGAACAGCATTGCACAAGCTGCTCCTCCGCCCTTCAAACTTTGATAGGGGAAAAACCTGCATGTTTCTGACGACAAGTAGCAGGCCTACTGCATCTACGGACGAGCGGCAAATATAGGACTATAATAAATATGCCCTCAAAAAAAAAGAAAAGGCTGTAGCCAGGAGGGGTGGCTCACAACGTGTAATTGTAAAGCGCACAGGCTGCGGCAGGATGTGGAATTCGCAGACGGGAGTGTTGCTCATAGAGAGAGCCGCGCTGTTCCGGGTCCGGGTCCAGCCCTCCCTGGCTGGCTGTCCCAGGTCCAGGTCCAACCCTCCCTGGCTGGCTGTCCCGGGTCCGGGTCCAGCCCTCCCTGGCTGGCTGTCCCGGGTCCAGCCCTCCCTGGCTGGCTGTCCCGGGTCCGGGTCCAGCCCTCCCTGGCTGGCTGTCCCGGGTCCGGGTGCAGCCCTCCCTGGCTGGCTGTCCCGGGTCCAGGTCCAGCCCTCCCTGGCTGGCTGTCCCGGGTCCGGGTGCAGCCCTCCCTGGCTGTCCCGGGTCCGGGTCCAACCCTTCCTGGCTGGCTGTCTGTCTGTCTGTCTGTTTGTCCCGGGGCCGGGTCCAACCCTCCCTGGCTGGCTGGCTGGCTGTACTTCCAGAAGTGTGTGGGGGGGTGGAGGTCTAGGGAACCTTCCCGTAGTGGGTAGTGGTTCTGCTACCAACAGTCACCACACACACACACACACACACACACACACACCATAAACGGATCCAGGGTCTAGCAACATACGGGGACCGCGGCAGGGAGTGTGTCAGGAGTAAACATTGAAGTGAGCGTGGCTTTGGGAGAGACTGACACCATGTTGTCACCATGTTGGCACGGACCACCCGCCTGGTTCCGGTGGAGGAGTGGACCGGAACCCGGCGGACCGGAACACGTAAAGTCAGGTGTTGACACGCAAACAGCGTTGGGTTTAGTGACCTTCAAAGCCCGCAACAACCACAAAAAACACCAAAAAACACACACACACTAAAAAAATATATACATATATAAAAGTATCAAGTATCAAGAGTATTTCTGCATTTTTAATTGTCGCAACAACAATAAAAAGCACGGTTCGCCACGCGCTGGTCTGGCTCACCGTGAACCAGAGCAACAACTCGACGTTTCAAACCAAAGCCACTCAGATCCGCCCCGCCGCCGCCGCCGCTTTGGTCCAAAAGTTCAATAATGGCGTAATAACGTTGAGGGAAACTAACTACTACAGAACCCGCTCAGCACCAAGCACCCCCAACCCAAACCCAAACCCAACACCACCACCACCACCACAATGAAAGACGTGGAGCAAGTCCCGTTCCGACCCGCTTTTCAACCCACCTCATTGTTCCGCGAGAGTGGAGGTCCTCTCCTCGTGCGCGGTCCGGTCCGGTCCGGTCCTGGAGGGGGGGGGGGGGGGGTCTTCAGACCACTAGCTTGGGGGGGGGGGGGAAAGAGCCACCGGATAACGTGAAGAACCGGGACCGAAAACAAACCGTCCAACCGTCACATCTACACCCGCTAAAACATGGGGAGGGGGGGCGCAGCAGCCGCGGAGCCGAATAAAGAAGCACACCTCGGCGATTTCCTGGTTGAGCGCGAGAGGGAGGAGGAGGGGGGAGAGGGAGAGAGGGAGAGAGAGAGAGAGAGGGGGGGGGGGGGGGGGTGGGGGGGGGGGGGGGGGAGGAGGGAGAGAGAGAGAGAGGGGAGGGGGGAGACAGAGTAGATACAGTAGTGGAGCGGTGTGTCAACTCCACTCACTGCCGCGGATTTTTTTGATTTGTTTTAAGTACTAAACCAAAAACGTCGAGCTCGCAGACAAAGTAAACCACCGCGGCACGTCAACAACAACAACAATAACAATTAAAGGCCACTTCTTTTTACTTGGCGCCCATTTGTCACCTAGTTTCGTGGACACGGCAGCGTGGACGCGCGCCCCCCTCACAGTAGGATGGTGTCTCAGCCCCTCGGGGGCGCGCTTCACCCACATCACTATTCAATTCATTTTCAGAATTGAAGTTTTTTTTTTTTTTTAATTTTGTTTTAACTAAATGTATCTGTCAAACCCATGGCTGTATCACATGACGACATTCAAGTGTGAAAAAAAAAAATCATTTTACAAATTCATTTTCTAATTCTACGGTTGTTAACGGGGTTAAGGGGTATTTTATTTATTTCCAGCAGTAGTCTTGCTATAATAAGTCCTTATTTAGAAAGGCGGTGGGCAGACTGTCGTCGCTGTCTCGTTAGACTTAAAGGCGCTGTTCCTCTAAATTGGGGGAAGTAGTTGGTCAAAAATGTAAGGAATCCATTACATATGCACAGCATGCGTAAACATTTGGAAATCCGATATCACACACACACACACACACACACACACACACCAGTTGACCAGCAGCTGTCATAGCTTTTATTAAAGCTGCACCCTGAATGTATTTAGTCGGCGACTACAGTTGCACACTGGAGCCATCCTTCAAAATAGAAACGGCTTGTTTGATTGTTTGAACTGTTAGATCAACTCTTCTTCACAGCCAACCCCTAAGTCGGTTGAACATGTTATCTTTCTTCCTCTTAAAAGTTGCCTGCTTTTTGTTTCTTCACACGGTTCCTCTGTTGTGGTTGCTTAGGAAAGGTTAATAAGATTACAGTTCCTGGCAGGCAGTTATTGCAAGTCATTTTAAAGTATGTTACTGGTATCATAGTATCAGGGTTTTGCTGATTGATATAATAATGATAGTTTTCTGTCTTGCCTAGAGTCAACAGTATTATACAAAATAAAACATTCAATTCAAATTGTGGTGTATTTTTCGAGGTTTTTTTGTTTTTTCTTCCAATATATGATATCGTCTTCGTCTTCTTCTCCTAATGGACAATGTCATGTAATATCAGAGATGAAGGTATCGATATAATGAAATAGATTACTGACATGGTGTAGGCCTATTATTGATCTACATTTGTTATGTCTAACAGAAGAAAGGTAATTTCTGATCAAAAATGTATTTTAGGATAACAATAATTTAAGTTCTTATTTCACCTACAAATATTTGATAGTAGGCTAACTTGAATTGATGGTAACACATTTTTCGTGATGTAACTTTTTTTAAATAAATATATATATATATATATATATATATATATATATATATATATATATATATATATATATATATATATATATATATATATATATATATATAGGACAAATTAATTACAGATATATTTGTCACGGCTTGCTGTCAACGGCTTGTACAAAAACGATAAAACTGAATAAAGGACAGTATTAATAAGTACAAGTCTGCCCTCTGCTGGGAGGGCTGCGCTGGGTCACGTGTCTGATGGGTGCCAGCCAGCTCCACCAGATGGCGCTGTAATCACAGTGGTTCATAAAGCACGGGGTACCGCTGCTCAGACTTGGTTTTTGAAGCGCAAACGCAAACCAAATGAAATTATGAAATTATGAAAATGGAAAGCAAGTAATACATTCAATAGTAACGAATTGTACGTTGAGTTACTTACTTTTATCAAAACAGGACACTCACAAACATATTTGTTTGGCATTAAACCAAACAACTGTTTAACTTGATCCTGTTTATGGTGTATCCGCCTTGTGTGGCCAACATACAGGCTCATGTCTTTGTCTCGTCACATCAGTGCATGCATCAGTGGTCTGCCACTAGAACCAGACACCCCATGTAGGCCGACGTTGGCATGGTGTAGACCTGATCTCTTCTGGTGAGCCCGTCAACTCACCTGTCCTTGAAGTAGTTCACGATCACAGACGAGATGAGGTGTGAGGATACCTTCACTTCACCTGACCCCTCTCAGCTCTCCCACCTCCACCACCTCCATCACCACCTCCACCACCACCTTCATCACCTCCTCCTCCTCCATCACCTCCTCCACGTCCACCACCTCCTCCTCCACCACCACCTCCTCCTCCTCCTCCTCCTCCTCCTCCTCCTCCTCCTCCTCCTCCTCCTCCTCCACCTCCCCCCCCCCCCGGACCTCCACCTCCTCCACGTCCATCACCACCACCCCCCCCCCCCCCCCCCCCGGACCTCCATCACCACTTCCACCACCTCCACCTCCACCACGGACCTACGGCTGCTCCGGTTACCGGGAGCGGTCGATGGGTGTGGGCCGCATCGTGGAGCTGGGGGGTGTCGCGTTGCTCAGAGGGTCTCGTATTGGACGAACGGACGATCGCTATCATAATCACACTTCCCCTCTTATCGCACCCTCTGCCCCCCCCCCCCTGGCCTGCTGAATAAAACATCTCCCTTCCTGCCCCCCCCCCCCCCCCCCCTTGCCCTCCTCACCCAAATCTGGGGGGGAAATTGACTCTCTCAAAGTATCTTTTCAGCGAGTGAAGAAACATGAGAAATAGGCATGACACCGTGGGGTCAGGCAAGTCCCCCCCCCCCCCCCAAAAAAAAACCAGGTGGCTCAATCATTGTTGTAAACCTACATTTTGCTTCACATATAGGTCCACGTATATAAACATGTCTAAATAGATAGGTTGGTCATTCCCTTTTTTTTGGGGGGGGGGGGGGGGGGGGGTGAATAAAAAGTCTGACAGTGAGGACTGGAACCAACACCATCCATCACCAGGGGGACATTTGACAGTCAGTTACCGGTTCAGGAAACTTGATCTTCCTCCCTCAACATCTAAGAGAAATCAAGAAATTGCCGTCAGCGATATACGAAGTACTTTCACAGTTCACCAGACGACGAGATTGCCAAAAAACAGAAAAAAACTTATCAGTATTTGTGGGGGCCTCCACTTGGACGCAGCTGTTAAGGACGTGCAGTTTCTGCTGTACCTGCTTATTCATGCCAACTGCATTGTTCTGTACTGTCCTGAAACATGACACAAAGACACTTTGTTGTAGTCTCGGACAGGCCATCAGACATGACACTTGTGTGTGTGTGTGTATTTCTAGCCATGGATGTAAGAATAACTAATGACAGCTAATGGTGAGATGAGAAGTTAGTGGGCCCTGCTTCCCTGAGGTGGGCCCCTTGGAGGACCGCAGGCCGCCTCCTGGCAATAAAGCAGCCAAAAACAGAATCCCAGTATCTTTTTTTTTCCAGAGTTTGATATCAATCGTTTCTTTAGTCAAGCCGGTCTAAAATCGGACTTTTCTAAGCTAAACAAGTGAAAACATCTTTTTGTGGTAAAAAGAACCTCTAATAACCTAAATACCAATGTCACATTTCTCAGAGAAACAGAACCAGGCATGCAGGGTTTGGGTTTTCTCATGGGGCGGGTACCGACCACGCTTAACCACTAAATTTGAGAGTGCCGGTTTGAGGAGATGAAGTAGCAGTACCAGGAGATTGAGTATTCAAGACAATTAACAGAGTGGTCAGGAGGGCACAGGGCTGTGATGAGTGGCAGGACGAGATGGGAGAGAGCGGGGTGTGAAGTAACAGTCAGCACATCTGCTCTCATCAATAATGCAGACGGCCTTTAAACGGCAGTTTGTCGCATATTGAGCACTGCTCGCTGAAATCAACCCTGACACCCAAGATGCGGTGGGGGAGAGTGAAAGGATGACACGGGAATAGGAGGAGGTGAAGGAGGTGACGGGGAGCGGGAGGGAAGTGAATTTGTAGGCCTATTTTAAAAGTTTACACTTGAGTCAAGCTAAGTGCTGGCTGGGAGTCTTGACCGATGGGTTTTAGGAATAGGAGAATGTCAGACTGACTTTCGGGACAGGATCCAAAGGCTTCCCATTCTTCTCGTTTGTCAGACCAGATCATTAAGGTACAGATTGTTGTTGTTTTCTAATGCAGCTACCGTTGAGAAAATACCTTCAAAGTTCGACTGACTTGGTTTTTTATTATTTTTATTATTAAAATGAAAAAGAAAAAAAAACCTCAGGCCATCATGCTAGTCAGTATTCAGAGAAAATGGCTGCAACTGTATTCTTTTATACGATGACCAGGTTGTTCATACACAACAAAAAACAGCTTTCTAACAACAATTGACTGTCAAGATCTAAACTGATTCTTTGACTGGGGACAACAGAAAAAAAGAACAAAAAGCTAAATGTTTATTTCCCTGTGATCAGGGGGTTCCTCAGCACGACGATGACAGAGTCTCCCCTGAGGAACATCTTGGAGATGTATCTGTCCTTATTCACAGGTTTAGACTTCTTCTTTCCTTTTCCACTCTTGGGAACTTCTGTCCACATCTCCTTCACGTTCTCCAAAACCATATTGCAATGTCTGAAAAAAGAGACATAAAAGCATAAAAAATCAAGTTTGTTGCGAAATACCCAGCATACCCAACCTCAAGGACTATGTCTAAAAGAATTGCTCAATCCGAAGAACCTGATGCCGTGTACTTCACCACCACTCACATCCGTTACTGAATCCACTGGTTCATTTCTGCCTGTCACACCCAAGTCCACAAGATCCTCCTCTCAGCCATTCGTGTCATTTTAGTTAGTTTCAGATGTGCTGAGAATCATTAAAAAGTAGTGTTTTATGAAGCATACCATTCTACCCTACAAAAAGGCAATCAGCAGTATCTATGACTTTTGGGGAAATTGAGTCAAATGACTCAAAATGAACATGTGGACGATGCATGTTTTATCTTGACAAAGTATCTTTTTTTGTGAGAAAAAAAATTGCAGCAACTACCAAAACGGACTGAAAACTAAGGCAGACCGCAGTAACTGCAGATTCCCTATGCAGATACTGTGGTCTGCCTTGGTGTTTTATGAAGTGACGGAAATTAAGCTGTTGTTGAAGATGATACTAATGATTAAGATGAGGAGGATAATATGTCATCTTGGTTTTAACTTAATTTAAGTGGATAAAATAATAATACTTTTGCGGTCTCTTGTAATCTCATACTCTAAACACTTTAAATAAAACAATTAGAAACAAGTAGAATGTAGTAACAAAAATGAAGAAAAATAAAAAATAGATTAAAAAAGATATCTGAAGTGAGACACTAGTTACTGCAATTTACTGTTGTATTGCCTATATAGTAATTCATAGCAATACAAAGGCCGAGCACAGTATCTGCATTTTTTGGGGTCATAGGTTCCAGTTATCTACACAATTGGCTGGATGGTGAAAGCCATTTGCTCAGTTTCACTGTTGACATAGATACTGCGGTTTGCCTTTGTAGGGCCGTATTGCAGAGCCATTGTTCAGAAGACTCTGAAAAGACTCATCACTCAGAACTTGTTTTGACCAACACAGCAACATAGCTTTGACACTGCAACTTTTGCAGCCTTCTTGGCTGGTGCATCATGTGAGAGGTGCATCAGGCACTCGTCACCAGAAACACACCCTCCTGTGTGATTTCTTCACGTGATCTTTATACACACATTTCTTAGTTATTCATACAGTTGAGAAGTGGACATAATGTGCATTTAACAATACAAATAGAAATAGACACTGACTCAATAGTACAGTGAATTGGTTAGGTCCAGACAGTAACACATGGGCAGGAAATGGGCAGGAAAGGAAGTGACAAAGTGTTCGCAAAACAACAGTGTTTGGGTTGACTGTGCCTCACCCGCAAACAGGTCTGCAGTTTTTATTATGTTTGAGAGCATTAAACCCCCCAGGGAGAGGCAGACTGATCATGACGACACATGATTTACCAGTGGGCTCAAGGGAAAGGCGCAAGTGCCAGAGATGGTCATACACAAATATGATTAAAAATTGCAGATGTCCATCCCATTGATGAATTTGAAATAAAAACAATTATTAAAAGGAGAACCAAACCCCCTGACCCCACGTTAAAAATAAATGGTTTCAGTTTTTTTTTCTCACTCTGAGGCAGGGCTGCCACCTCCCCTGTAAACGCCCCTTAAATTCAGTTTCAGTAAGCGGAGGACAGTGTGTCGCGTCAACGCTCAATCAGCCGGTACCTTGAAAGAGGGAGACATCTAACGCACACCAATCTACAAGCGGTGTTGGCGTTTGGGTCGCCTTTAAACACAGAGGGAATAAACAATTTATCTGTGAACGTGTGTGCGCACGATACCTGTCGAAGGCTTTGACTCTTCCAAGGAGCTTCTTGTTGTTGCGGCAGTTGATGAGGACCTGTGTGTTGTTCTTGACGGACTGGGTGAGCACGGACAGTGGGCCGGTGTTGAACTCCTCCTCCTCCCTCTTCTGGAGCTCCTCTGGCGTCATCTCCGACTTGGGCTTGGTTAACAGACTCCTTATAAATACACACCACACAACAACGTCCATATTTATATATATGTGTGTCTGAAACAGGCAGTATCAACATCAACGTAGATAGTCAGATATCTTAGAATGCAACACACACACACACACACACACAGTCGTCGTACAACTACAATGATATATATGATATTATGCTCTTGAAAGTAGCATCTATAAATTACTAATTAGTGGTAGTCTACGGTAGGTCAATGGTATACGTACAGTTTTCACATTTGCAGGAGCTGCTATGGTCTGGATATATAATATAACTTAATACAACTTCAATACCTACCTGCCACTGTCCTAGCGCTAGGCTAGCCAAACGGCTAAATGCTAGCAATGCATCGTTGTTGCTTTGCGGCTAGCTAGGCGGCACATTTGAATAGCATTTGAATTGTTAAAAGTGTTTCACTGTTTCAAAACACAATGCACTTACATTTTCCCCGTGCTACTCAGATAACGTGTAACGTAAACGTCTCAGCTCCTTTTTTTGCAGCGGCTTTTTCTCTGCTCCCCTCGACTCTCCACAACGAACCACCGACGAACTCGTGCTTCCGAAACTACTTCCGGGTTCACACGTCGGCGCTCAAAGTCCTCCAAGTAGATCCGGGTCAGCAGCAGCCTCCTCCACGCGCCCCCCCACAGTGGGCTGGTCCCGTACAGAGAACTGGACCACGAAACTTAATAGGCGTAATAATATATGACTATAGTAATAATATATGACTATATTATTACATGAATACACTATAATAGTAATGTAGCCTGCCATAGCGGCCAATAGTGTATCTTCTTGATTGTACACAATACACTTACAGAGGGTCACGCACGCGCACGCACGCACGCACGCACATGCGCACACATGCACGCACGCACGCACGCACGCACACACACACACACACACACACACACACACACACACACACACAAACAAACAAAACAACAACAATTATGTTGGATTTATAAAAAAAATTAGAGCAAAGTTTGCATCGCCCAAGGCCAGTAAATGCCCCAGATGCATGCTTGGGGATCAAACAGGTGAGTCGTTGTGTTTTTTTATTCATTCTTTGAGTCAAACAGAATGAGAGGTGTGTGAGGAACCAGAGACGTGCAACATTTTTTTTTCCCTCAATGAAGCATTGAGGGATTGGCTTTCTGGTAAGAGACAGACTGACGCCTAGGGGTGCACAACCCACTCACCTTATTTCACAGGGTGGCAAGCATACCTGGGGAGCTCACTTACCGGGACATAAATTCATCCTGTGTGCTCCCGAGAGAAAACACTGTTTAAGGACTAATTTCCAGAGAAAAGGCTGACTTTAGCAATGGGCCTACTGTTGAGATGACGCGGAGCATAAATCCTTTTAAAATGCTTTCGTGTTTTAACAGAAAAAAAACATTATTGTATCAAAGCAATTGTATAATAGGCCTATGTGTAATTGTGTAATATAGGGGCACGTTAACGTTGTGATTCTCATGCATGCTTTGTGATTAATTCACATTAACCGGGTGTCCATGGTTGTTTTCTTAGAAAGCACACAACTTACAGCATCGATTTTTATTTTTATTTTTAAAAATCCCCCAAAAAATGCACAAATATAAAGAGCAAGGTTAAATGCTTGGTGAAAAAAAATGAAATAAAATACACGTCTCGAAAACCAAAGTTGTTTTCAAATGTACATATACAACATAACAACACGTATACATATAGCCATATCATTTTTTACAGTAAATGTAAGTAATAAGTAGTATGTTTTCATCATATCAGTTTTCTTTCCCGGACTGTATCTCGGAGATGATGACCCCTGGTTCAAGTCAAGGGCCCCGTGTTGCACGTCCAGATGTTGTTACATGTTCATCTGCACGACTCAGAGCTGTGAGGACATTAGTCCATGTCAAATGAAGTAATAAGTAATTTATTATGCCAACAACAGTATCTCATTACACCGAACCAGGACATAAAACTTGCTCCAGACCTGTTGATTCACAACTCCGTTCGCCCTATGAACTCCAAGTGGTACAGCCACAAATTACTCATGCAGGGGAAGAAAATGTTATATCTTTGTATCTATCTAGACCTTGAGTTTGCCAACACATGCGGCTGTTCCGTTACCCGATCCCCGTCTTGTTTAACCACAGGCGACTGTGAATGTGAGTGAGCTGGAAGACGTTGATGGCTGACAGACCGAAACCTTTTGATAAAAGACTCTTTTGTTTAATGGAGGCGCCCCTTTCCACCGACACACAAAAAAAGAAAAAAATTGTAATCTGTGTTACACAGACAAACACAGACTCATAATCTGTTCTCTAACCACATGTCTGATGTTATTGACACGACACCAGCACGCAGACAAACGCTGTGCGTCCTTGTTATAAGGCTGCATCTCTGTAGTCTGTAGCTGTTGTTGCAATGATAATAGGAATGTGAACTGTGGATGATCTCCATGACTCACATCTGGACCTTTACATGTCCCTGCAATGCTCCTGCAATTAGTTAAGCACAGACAAAAGATACATTTCACACGTTGGCCTGCTCATTTCCTGTTGAATGTTGACATTTTGAACGGGTTAGACAACAGAATAGGATTCATTAAGTTACAGGTCAGTTATTTGGGATTTTTTTTTTTTTACTTTAAGAAATTAGATTTTTATTTTTTATTTTGTGTTCACTCTTTACAATTCTACATTTTTTAATTATGCATTGGCCTTGGTTGGGAAATCGACTAATCCAGTAACGTCCTAACCCAATTAATTAATTACCAATTACAATCAATATTTAGCCTATAAATATTCGCTTTAAATGTATAAAAATAAATTTCAAACCAAAATCAAACTTTAAGTCCGAATTAATCGATTGGTGTACAAGGGGTGGTCTTTGACTTTGAATGTTAATGTGTTATTCTGTCCCATAATGACATGTATAAAACAGTGGCATGCATCCATGCAAGGCAAAGACAATAAATTTCCTTCCTAAGCAATAATATATACACATTGTCTATTAGAGGACATAGGCCTACAGAAATATGAAAAAAATATCAACATAATAGTTTTTGTTTTTGAAAAGAAATCGCACCTATGACTAATTGCAATTACAAACATGGTAATAACAACAATAGCCTAATACACGTTACTGCCATTTTTGTTATGGCTTGCTGAAATGAAATATCCTAGCCTACGCGCCAACGCTAGGCCTATATATGTATATATATATTATATATATATATATATATATATATATATATATATATATTATATATATATATATATATATATATATATATATATATATATTATATATATATATATATATATATATATATATATATATATATATATATATATTTTTTTTTTTTAGCAAAACAATATATAGGCTATAGACCTATTAGGCCTAATAATAACAAAAAAAGTCCCAGATTTGTTTTCAGTCCAAAAATGTACACTTGCAATATTGAAATGAGCCATTAAAATAGGCGTCTTGTCCACCAAGGGAAAGGCCTATAGTTTTTTAGTTTGAGCCGCTCTTTAGAGGATTTCTATGGAGTTTATTATAAAGTGTTCATAGGGCCTAATTTAACCACATTTTACATCTTGGGCCGTAACCGCACCGTAGGCCTATGTCTACAGTCCGTGTGTGGGGTTGAGTTGGGGATAATAACTCTGGAAGTCATAGGCACTCACGCACTCCGACTGGCCGCCCTTACACAGCGCGTCTCCCTGGTGACACGTCCTGGAGAAGAGACGCTCCTCATGGCGCGGCTCAAACAGACCCACCTGCTGCTGCTGCTGCTGCTGCGAGTAGAAGTAGCTGGTCTGTCCGGAGGAGAGCACGTTGAACGGACGCGGCTCGGACAGAGACAGCGGGATCACGGACGCGGAGAAGGCAGCGGTGGCGCTGATCTGGTGGTGGTGGTGATGGTGGTGGTGGCTATGGCTGTGGCGGCGGTGGCGGCTCGCCTGGCCGCAGCTCACACCGAAATACGCCGTCTCCTGGCGGCCCCGCGGCGGCAAGTGCGCCGCCGCCTCCTCCTCCTCGTCCGCCGCCGCGCTCGCCGCGTTCCCGTAGCGGGAGCGCGTCGCCGCCGCCGCGTAAAAACCGGAGTGGTGCCGCGTCGTGGTCCCCGCCAGGAGGGACCCCGACGCGCAGAAAGCGGCCGCGGGGTCGTGATGCTGGAGGGCCAGAAACGACCTCACGGGCCAATAAAAGGACCCCCCCGAAGCGGCGGCAGCTGCGGCGGCCGCGGCGGCGGCAAACGCGAGGCTCCGCGTCGCCGTCGTGGACGTCAGGCCGTTGGCCCTCTTGAGCGCCAGCTTGGCCCGTGCGGCGGCAGCGCCGCCGCCACCGGAGGACGCGCGGCGCCGGAGTTTGCCGGAGGTGCCACCGATGAAGACGTCGTCGCTGGACGGGTCCAGCATCCAGTAGTTGCCCTTTCCCGGGTCGTCGTAATGGCGCGGCACTTTCACGAAGCACTTGTTCAGGCTCAGGTTGTGCCGGATTGAGTTCTGCCACCCCTGTCGGTTCTCCCGGTAGTACGGGAAGTTGCCCATGATGAACTCGTAGATGCCGTTCAGCGTGAGCCGCTGCTCCCGGCTCTGGCGGATGGCCATCATGATGAGCGCGTTGTAACTGAACGGCGGTTTCTGCGGTTTCGCGCTTTCTTCGGGCTCCCCCGGTTTCTTAGACCCGCTCCCCTTCCCCTTCACCCCCACCAGTTTGTCTTTCGGGACAACGGTCTTCTTCATTTCTCCTTCGCCTTCTTCTTCTTCCTTGTTTGCCTTGTCGCAAATCCAACGTTGACCATTATAATCCGTGCGATCCTGCGCGTAAAGCGGCGGCGGCGGCGCGTCGGGATCTCCAGACTTGGCGCTGCCGTCCTGCAGCGCGTCGGCCACGCCGTACTCCCGTCTCAATAAGCTGCTGATGCTGAACGGGGATTTATGGTAGAAATGCGCAGGCGCTTTCAAGTCGTCCATGCTCAACATGACCTGCGTCTGCATCCTCCATGCAATAATATAACGCCTTAATGAAAAGGAGACGGGCTGGAGAGACGGCTGCGAGATCCGGCGGCGCGCAGGCGAGCCCAAAGACTCAAGTGCGCAACACGTGCGCACTTGTCACAACAACCGGAGGAACCGACGCCCAGCAGTACGCACACACACACACACGCACACACATCTACTGACTGATCGCTGAACTCTTGGTTTTAATTATAACACTTCCGTAGCTCCTGAAACTCAACACTTTTCACCGCCCCCCCCCCCCCCCCCCCCCCCCCGAGGACCCGCGCGTCTCCGATTCTCCACCATGATTCAGGGTGTCATCATCATCATCATCATCATCATCATCATGATAAAAATTATCGCAAGCAGTCATGTTGTTTGAACATTAATTGGTTTTAGTAAATGCTGTACCGTTGGGTAGAGGAAACAAACACGCCTTGAAACGGTGGCGCAAGCTTCATCCGTATCTCTATGTTTCACCACGCAGTTGACAGGCAAATGAGGCTTATCAGACCAAGGCCAACATACACAAAGCATGTTTTGCTTTTACCCTTACCTTATTTTACTCAATCTTAACAAAGGGGTCCCCCATAATCCTTGTGCCCACATGTGAACAATGGCATTGGCCTGCATGTGAACACTTTGTGCATGGGAACACTTCAGCTAAAATCCCATTTGCTTGATTTTGGATTGGTGATTATTTTATTACTGTTATTGTAGGCCTATTTGTTCCTTCCTCTATCTCACACTAAAGCTTAACTAACAGCTTAATTAGATATTGACAAGACCTTTTCATCTACATTGGCCTATAGCGTGTGTGCAGTCTTCCATACCAATCATGGCAAGTTGATATTGTGTTATAGTAATAGTATTATTATTACAGTTCGTGTTGCAAGTATCCTATATTCAAACTTGCTTCTGCTAATCGCATATAGGAAGAAGGTTTGGATTGGATATTATTTTAGGCCAAGGCTGCCTATAAAAATAGGGTAGTCTAAGCCTGGTTTTGGACTAATGTGTGAAACAAAACTGAGTGGACTTATTAACAACTAAATTATGCAAACAAAAAATGAACCCACACAAGTTCCAATGAATTAAAATAGGCCTAATAAAAGCGTCGCATTACTGCTGTAGGCCTAATAACCTCGGACTATCCGTAGCCCGTGGGCAATGCACTACCGCCATCTGGAGTTTAAACACCAACACAAGGGTGACA
The DNA here is from genome assembly GCA_030340625.1 of Merluccius polli. Lineage (NCBI taxonomy): Eukaryota > Metazoa > Chordata > Actinopteri > Gadiformes > Merlucciidae > Merluccius > Merluccius polli. Next base: position 160,244 of record JAOPHQ010005432.1, read on the forward strand.
ACTTCAGTGGTCACACACACACACACACACACACACACACACACACACACACACACACACACACACACACACACACACACACACACACACACACACACACACACACACACACACACACACACACACACAGTCTTGTGAATGCATCTCTGAGTAGAATGAACTCGTATGTGAGTTGCTGCATGTTTCCTTTGTGTGTGTGAGTGCTTAGGGGGTGTCATTACACTTCAATGGCCTGTGAAGCCCTAAGACTGTAATCGTGATGCAGGGTTATATAAATACAGTTGCCGTGGCAATTCGACCTTATCCTACTTTTTGTTTTGCCTATTCATTTATAGGCTACATTTTGGTTCAGAATAAGCCTACTATTTATCAATCACTGTTAACTATTGAATAGCTCAAAAACATTCATATCAAATAATTATTGATTTTGTTTTGTCAGACATGAGAGATAGAGCTCAATAGGGTGCGTTTTAAAAATGTTGAACATTTTGCCCGGGGGTTACTGTAGCATTAGGCCTGTAAGCCCAGATGACATTAGACAAGTGTACGCTTAGTACACTTATAATACCCATGGAGGCAACACCCACTGAGGCAGTTATTTCCCCTCACATGTCCCCCTCCACGGCCCTGCGAGACTAAAGCACGTCTCTTAGCCTTCTTAGTATTTGTCAGTGCTTGTTTGCTTCAGGGGGTTTGGATTAGCAACATAGCATTTTTGCCAACTCGGCGGTGGCGTGTGCAGTCGTGTGCAAGAGGCTCGGTTGTAATTTCCAATTGGTCATGGTAAATTGGAATAGGCTGCAAACATACATTAATAAAGGTGAGAGATTGGTGAAAGAAAGAGCAAAGCCATGAAAAGCCATGTCCTGTATTTGTTGGATAGAGCGGTACACACACACACACACACACACACACACACACACACACACACACACACACACACACACACACACACACACACACACACACACACACACACACACACACACACACACACACACACACACAGTGTTACTTGGGTTTGACTGAAAGCTGCTCTAGGTAACTTTTGCTAGTTGACCAAGAGGTAAAAAATCTGTTCAGCCTACCATGGATTCGAATGTACACAACAAACTCTGCCTCCTCCGTGACGTCACCGCCCACCCCCCAGTCCCGTGTACACGATCTACACTAAACATGCAGTAGTGGCCTCAGAGCATGCCTGATTGGTCACCGGCTACAGGGAGCGGCAAAAAAACAGTTTATCTCCTATTTAGCCACCAGAGGCAGGGATGGACAGCAGAGCAAGATATTCTCACAGACCACTTGACTCACTGACATACTGAGTATGGGGATGATTTTGGCATATTTGACCATAAAAAGGTTACCTAGAGCAGCTTTAACATATGAGCATCAAAATGATGGTTAGATTATAGAAAAATTGAGAGTTACTTGAAAAAGGTGGTGTATTTATTATTACAACTTATTATTACAAAATAAGAAAAAAACATTTAAAACACTTGAAATCATTGCGTTTACAATGTGACAAGTTACAACATACAGATTGATGTTGGCTCTCATTGCACAGGATACGTTGATTGAAACCTAGCAGAAGACTAACTGCCATGTTATCACATACAAGTTAGGCATCATTAACGTCACAAATTGGTCCTGTAGCTTCGACAGACTGCACTTACAGCAACACTTTTGAAAACAAAGCTTTTAAGCCGCAGCAGTCAGAGGCAGACATTATAGCCAACACGTCTTCTCCTCTTCTACTCTGTCCACCGGTGTCCGCAGTGAGGGGCAGTGCACACGTAGTACAGTCTCATGGCATCCTGGGGAGAACAGGAAATGGATGCATCAAAAAGTGCAAAAGCACATTAGGATTTATTTTAGTTTATTTATATTTCAGCAGCACATGCCAGTTACTGATCTGGGCACCACCCACTGTAACCTGTCACCTAGTGCAGATTCTCATGCATATATATATATTTAGCCATTGAAAATGACACATACTTTAAGATAGAAGCTGAAGGTATTACCTCAGCTTTCATACTGTGGGACTGAAAGAACACTGCCTCCTTGTGGCCACATCTGAGAAGATAAATGAGTATATAGAAAACACAGTACTACATAGAAAAAATGAATACATGGTATAAAAAATTGTACAATAAGTTACCATTAAATAATTAAAAGTAGAGCTGAGGTTAAGCAACACATGTGTGGTGGTGTGCCTCTGGGATAAGTCCTGGGTTTGTATGAGGCATGGACACTTACTTGGGACAGGGGTGGTCCTCTGTTCTGGGTAACGTGGGATCCTGGGATACATCAGCTATGATCTGAGTCAGCTCACTATAATATAAATATGAAGATACCAGTTGAATCAGTTAGCAATATCAAATATTTGTCCATAGAATCTAAGACAACATCCAATATGCAGCAATACATTAGGGCTGCAAACATATTTGCAGGAAAATTTCATAAATAATAACAGCAAATGCCTATACAAGTTACACGTTAGAGTCCAAAGGAATGTCTTAAATGCGCTTGCTTTATCTGACAAGCAATTAAATAAATGTAGAGACGACAGTGTTTCTGCTTGTAGAGAACAGTGAGGGATTGTGTCTTCGTCAAGAATGCAGTAATATAGTTTTTTTTAGAGGTGCCGATGATAGAACTAGCAACCCGGCACTTGACAGATGACCTGCTTGACCTGCTGAGCTACATACCAGACAAGCAGCACTAGACTAGTCCCACATTAGTGACATTTCTATGAGAGATGGGACCGATTCGATCCGTATCGGGTGCCGAAGCTGAAACTGACATAATCAACATATCGGATTCGGATATCAAACTGACGTCGCCGATCCACATACCCGAACCCACCGTAACATAACATGAGACAGTGCTAGTAAGTCGTATTGATAGTGTAGATACTGCACTTTCACTGAATTTAAATTGAATACATATTACATTTGAAAACCTTACAGTTGTGTTTGTATATATTTTTTGAATAAAGTGTTGTGTAGTTAACTAGAACCTCATGTAACCTTACACATAATACCAACAACAATAATAAGAACAACGATAATAAAAATATTCAAGAAAAAAAAAGCTCAGGTGTCGGAATCAGATCGGAACTGAAAAAAGTGGATCGGTGCATCTCTAATTTCTATATGCTTTTCAAATGACTACATGTGTAATTGTATGTAGCAGTACTAGAAGCAATTATTGGTAATCTTAAATTAACCTCAGAAAGAGGTATTGCTTTACCTGCACTCTGTAATTACTACAAGTAGGACATCAAAATGGCAACGCTAAACAGCAGAGATCCTATAAAAGGATGCAGTGAAGGTTAACATTGGCCATTTCATGGACAAAAACAACACATTGTAGCATACAATTTTCCACCGTGTACTTACTCCACTTCATGGGTGATCTTGTTAACATAGATGCAGCTGTTGTCAGCCTCTTGCTGGTAGTCACAGTTTCTACACTGGGAGTTCAGAGGAAAGCATCAGTCCCAACACGTGGGGGAAGTAATATAATAACTAGCACTAGTCATCCTTGGATACCCATCACAATGTTACCATCTTCACTTAACAACTCATATGTGGGCACATCTGTCGGATCCGACATCGTTGCTGTTGCTTGTGGTAGGATACAAGTTATACAACCTGATGAAAAGGTTGAAGCATCGTAATACTAATCGGTAAGCTATGTTACGATATATCTTATATATTATTGAAGGCATAAAGGCGTTCATTTGAATGGAGCATATATCTACTACTTACTGCATAGAGTAGGATGCGGTTCTCCTTGTCTTCCTTCGGATACAACATGTTGTTACTGGGAAACATAACGTGTGCAATGAACACAGATTATATTCCTTAAACATAACGATCCTGTGTAAACGTGTGAATTAATTAATATCAGTCACTGCCAAGACGGTGAACAGTGAACAACACTAACGTAGCGTTACGTGACGAGTAGCTACATTATCGTTTTAATCACTCAGTCCGGTAATCTTACCATTCTTGACAGAAACGGATTCCAACGAACCCGGGTTCATATGTTCCGCTGTCCAAGTCCATTGGATCAGGTTTATTTATGAGACAAACAAATCAATTATATTATTGTTGAATCTTCGTGAAGTTGGCAATGCTCTGTTATCAGTTTGGCTCCATACAACAGAACATCTGCGCATGCGCAACGTATGAAAAGTGTGACGTTTTGGAGACAGCGCCCCCGTCTGCCCTGGCGTCTTTAGAGCATAGACATATATACATAGACGCCTCATAGACTGACGCTGCCCGTTAGAGCTGACGTAGCAGCGCGGCCGCCATCTTGGCAGGGGACCCAGTGCGCCCCCAGTGCATTCATTTCTATGGAGGAAGGCGTATCCCCAACTACAATAATAAGCATAACTCCCCGAATCTTTACCGGATTTTCACACGGTTTGGTTTGTTACAAATGGCAGAGATTTATTTATGATACAGGACTTTTTTTTAAATAATAAGAATTATTGTTCAATCTTACTTGTTAAAGGTAATCCCACACGATCTGGTGTCAATACTGCGCCGTAAGCTGCACAACATACTGGCATAGCTTGCTCTCCCGTTGACTCCTATGCTAGACTAGAGTGAGGACCCCCTACCAATATGGCGGCGACGCTGGGTTACGTTCCATCACGTCATGAGGCGTCTATGTATATATGTCTATGCTTTAGAGGCACTAGGTGTGGCTGAGCTAGGCTAGATAGTAGGCCTTGAGTACTTCTGACACTTGACACAAAGAAGAATCCAGAGTAGATGGCAATCATTTTATTACTTTTGACACGATTGATAAGATCATGTTATTTCGATGTACAACGACTCAACTTGGCCATTATTACAATGAGAAACATTCCTTGCTCGGCCAACACAATAGTTGCCATGTAAACAGATTGCAATGAAACATTATTATCCCAAACGATATCCAACAAAAATGCTCTCATTATCAGGACTGGTAAAGAAGTCATTTCGACCGGGGCCCCATGTAGAAACCCAGACCTTGTCGTTTTGAGCTAATTTGACAACACCGCTGACACTTGCTACTTGGCTGCATTTATCAGGCAGACTGGTGTGGTACAGTGACACTACAGTGTCACCGTTCTTACATATGGCACATTGGGCCCTTCCATACACGGACATGTGTACCATGAAATGATAAAAGCCATCCACAGGGCAGGTAAAGATGCCAGTTTCAGGGTTGTAGGCATCACCTTCGTTGATGGAGACGTTGGCAAACTTCAGCACTCCAGTGTGACACGGGTAGCTGTCGGCCTGGGCTAGTTTGGCTGTGAAGGCAACAACTCCCTCTAGAATGGGCAGAAGATGTAAATAAGTTGATGGATGACAAATTGCATCGTTATAAAAAAAACAAGAAGGGAGTTACAAAACCAGGGATAAAACAAAAGTGTCAAAACACAAAAGTCAACCAAGAATAAACTACAATCTTACCCTAAAAGGTAGGCCTACAGGTAAGGTGACCAGACGTCCCCGATTTCCGGGGACAGTCCCCGTTTTGGGTGACCTGTCCCCGGTCAAAGCTGTCCCCGATAATGTCCCCGATTGACACTGAACGGGGGAAAAATGCGCGCAGACTCAAACACCTGTTATTACGGTAGCCATTTAACGCATCGCCAGAGAAGACGTCGTATGACGTACAGACGCAGCAGCGTCAACAACAACACAATCTAGAGGCGGCAAAAAGGACAGAAAAGGAGACCAGCGGCCGCCATGAATGGTATGTTGTGTATGAACTTCTTTATTTTGTGTAACTGGCAGAAGACTTGGCTGTGAGTGTGTGTGTGAAGTGATGTAACGTTAAAGTAAGTATGATTGTTTATCTGAAGACCTAACGTAACGTTATAAAAGTCAGTGAACGTTAACATTATGACAGTTTTCATATGTGTCAGTGAAGCTGTAACGTTAATATTAGCATGAGATTAGCCTGCCAGGTGATGACATTGTGGGTCTGTTATGGAAGAGGGGGGGGGTGGAAGACTGCTTTGGTAGCATATGATTTTCCTGTAGGGGACATGAGACTCTGTTAAAATAATAAATTAATTAATAATGAGTCAGTGGTTTATAGTTGTGTGTTAGGCTAACTGCTGTATTTTGCGTCGGGCTGGCACCACACAGTGCTGTGTGGGTAACCATGACTGTAGTAGTGAAATGCAGACCATCTGATTAGCTGATGCCCTGAGTCACTGTTTTGTATGTCACTGTTGTTAGTAAAGGTGTAACTTGTTATATTAGATTACCATGAGATGACAATATTATCTCGATGTTGCTCTGTTGTAGATTAGGGAGAAGACAAGTAGAGGAGAGACTGATAGTAAAGAGTGAAGGAGAGAAGAGGAAAAGAGCAGGTGAACAGTGTGAAAAATGTGAAAAAAGTACTTGTCCCAGTTTTTTTATTTCATAATGATAATATTGAATGATTTTTCACCACCGCATTGAAAATGTCCCCGATTTTCATTTCAGAAATCTGGTCACCTTACCTACAGGCATATCACAGAACGTTTACAATGCTGATAAATGTGTCAATTAGAATATGGAAATGTAGTGAAAACTGAAAATAAAGCAGGCACTGAAATAATTGGCAAACGATGAAAGTGACCTTTACAATATTTAAATCTGAACTTTCCATAAAAATGGCAAATGATGATGGTATAGTTTTTGTACGAACAAAAATGCAAAAAATAAAATAAAATTGACTTCAAACTATGACTTTAAGATGCCATTACATGATAAACAATTGCAATGTACTATTACCTGCATTAGCACTGCCTTCTCCACTGTTGTCTCCACGGCCTGGGTCCATCTTTAAAGACTTCTGACAGCAGCTGATGAATAAAATGCAAGTCTAAATATACTGATACTTAGATTTAACCCGTGCCTTCAAAATGCTCTAGTCTAGATAGAGGTCTAGAGGTAAGTGCTCCTTAACGTGTATTGGCTTGTAGAAGAAGGCTTTTATAGCCAAACCCTTAAGAGGCTGGTGGTAACAGGGCTGGGTCGTATTTCCTGTCTGGCTTACACAATGCAGCAATGCCGAGGCTGTTGTACAATGCAACACATTTAAATTGATCTGCTGAAAAATAAATGTGTTGTGTGAGATGGCCTTACACATACAGGGTGTGTATTCAATGCATACTAGAAAGAAAAAAAACAATTACATTTTTTTAGGCAAAATGTTTTTTAAATGATGAGGCAGGTTGATGCAGCTAACTAACCAAACCAGTTTGACTGCGCTGTAAAACTGTGAGTCCCACAGCCGTTGTAAAAATTCTTTCTACTCCATAATTAAACAATTCCTTCAAATAACATTCATAAAACAGAATGAAACATGCCATGTTTGTTTTCTCACAGTTTCTATTCATATTCATGTATCCCACTCCCTCTTATGAATTCCAACCATGTCAGCCAAAAATATATCACCAGTGGCGTAACATCATGGTGATAGGCCCCGGTGCAAATATTTTTTTTGTGCTCCCGCTAGTAATGCGCGATATAAACGATATACGATATAAACGATAAAAAATGGCCCACGATAGAGATTTTAATTCTATGCTCTATCGTGATAACGCATGTTGATCACGCAATCTTCCCGTGACCCGCGACATTTAGAACGACGGGCTGCAACGCGTCATCTGGTAAACATGGCTGAAGGCGAAACGGAGCCGCTAGAACTCGTGAAAAAGACCGGTGCAAGAAAACGAGAAAAACTTTTTCTTTAGTTTACTAATGTGCCTGACGTAAGCGCCGCAGAACGGCTGCGCCGCGGTCACCGCTGCTGATCGCTGCCACGCAGCGTCCCAGGAGCGGTGCGCCGCAGCGCTATCATTCCGTAGCATTCTATTTTTGATGCGAGCCGTTGCTGAACAGATCGACCGGCCAGGAAGTGAAATAGTAAAAGTCATAGAGCATCCGGTTACTTTTCAAAATAAAAACGCCCTCCCGATCAAACACGGCCACAAATCGTTCTCGGTTATAACTGACTTTGTCTATACTCTATAGGCTACAGCACAACACTATATATGTATACTGGAAGGATTTTCTTTATTTAAAAAAATTATTGTGCTTCCATTTTGCACTTTTATGTTTTCATTTGAAGCATCTGTGCACTACACTTGGAATACTTTTCTTTATTTAAAATAGCCATGCCTAATACTGGATGTATTTACCTAATTCACAGTATCTGTTCAGGTAAGAAAGTTTATGTGTAAGAAATATGTTTTTATATAAGTATCTGTCATTACACAGAAGTATTTTCAGTACAGTGTCTGTTCCTTAAAAAGACCAGTTTTTTTTATTTATCTGCAACATTATGTTTACAGTTTACTGTATGATTACAGTTTTGCACAATAAATGTATGTCTACATACTGCTTTCTTTCTTTTTTAAATACATTTAGCAGTTAGGCTTTCCTTAGGGTCTATGTAACCTGTTCTGAAATGGTTTTATTATAATTTATATATCGTGATATGTATCGTTATCGCAAGAGGCTGCAATGTATATCGTGATATGGATTTTAGGCCATATCGCCCCTCCCGCGATTGTTGACGGGGGGGGGGGGGGGGGGGGGGGGCAGATTGTTTATTTAAAAGTCAAGCGCAACCCAAACCGAGCCTTTGGTCCCAGTCCTTTTTTTTCTTCCTTCATGGGCCCCCCCCCCCCCCCCCCCCCCCCCCCGGCGTCTGGGCCCCGGTGCAATGCACCGGTTGCACCGTCGATAGTTATGCCACTGTATATCACACAATTGATACTGTCTCAGCTGCCGTGAGCCCTGAACAACAGGGTTATAGAATATGTATCAGGACGTTTCATTTTTGTATGTTTGTTTCATTTCATCTTGGGAGTAAGTTTAGATATAATCGATGGGGGTTTCCTGTTTGCATCACCAGCTGTTCCCTCCCTTACCCTTGCATCACAAAGCGCTGCTCCTGTCGCCTAGCAACCTTGACAGTTGCAGTTGACAATCAGGACACTGCTAAAAAAAAAAGTCTTCTTATCTTAACAATTGTTAGGCCTTTTCAGATCAAACGTGAATAATTTGTGTGAATAAATCGTGAATTCAAAAATCCGAACCCATCTATCTCTATGAGTCTATCCACACCGAACCCTTCTATCTCTATGAGTCTATCCACACTGAACCCTTCTATCTCTATGAGTCTATACACACCGAACCCTTCTATCTCTATGAGTCTATCCACACCGAACCCTTCTATCTCTATGAGTCTCTCCACACCGAACCCTTCTATCTCTATGGGTCTATCCACACCGAACCCTTCTATCTCTATGAGTCTATCCACACCGAACCCTTCTATCTCTATGAGTCTATCCACACCGAACCCTTCTATCTCTATGGGTCTATCCACACCGAACCCTTCTATCTCTATGGGTCTATCCACACCGAACCCTTCTATCTCTATGAGTCTATCCACACCGAACCCTTCTATCTCTATGGGTCTATCCACACCGAACCCTTCTATCTCTATGGGTCTATCCACACCGAACCCTTCTATCTCTATGGGTCTATCCACACCGAACCCATCTATCTCTATGGGTCTATACACACACCGAACCCTTCTATCTCTATGAGTCTATACACACACCGAACCCTTCTATCTCAATGAGTCTATACACACCGAACCCTTCTATCTCTATGGGTCTATACACACCGAACCCATCTATCTCTATGGGTCTATCCACACCGAACCCATCTATCTCTATGGGTCTATACACACACCGAACCCTTCTATCTCTATGAGTCTATACACACACCGAACCCTTCTATCTCTATGAGTCTATACACACCGAACCCTTCTATCTCTATGAGTCTATACACACACCGAACCCGAAACTCAGAGATTTATTTGCAGATTTATTTTTCTCTGCAGTTGGTTTGATTTCTGCGAATTTCAGATGCCAAAAAAATAACCAATAAAATAATGACTTTTGCTCACCTGTTATGGATGGGGACTTCCAATTCAGGAAACAAAGGACGCATATCTAGGTCGCATTTGGAGGAGCCTTCCGAAAAACGGGACAGCCTTGTCGCGCCGCGATGATGCAAGCGGTCTTCAAACAGCCTCCGAAGGACGCGGCCCCTGAATTGGGACGCAGCCAGTCTGCGGAGTTAAAGAAGCACTATGCAACTCGTTTATCAAAAATAACCTTAACCATGCAGGTTGAGAGTCGTTCTGATCGTTCTACAACACTTTCTGGGTTGTTTGGTGGGTGTTTCATCTCCCCCTGTTGGTTCCCCGCGGAAAAACAGAACATGCAACTTCATGTGGCCGTGTCGGCCACTTACGGATGTGACTCAGCGGAAGTATCCAATCGCGCCTCGAAAATGTAGTCAGATTGTAGTTTCACTGCTTTACGGTAGACCTGGGCGGGGGTGCCAAACATGGGTCCGGCTGAATATAAAGAGTCCGTTGCAAGGCAATTCTGGATCAATCGACAAATCCACTATGGATCCATCAAGACCCAAGAGGGGAAGGTCGGAGGAATCGAAGAATAAGAGAAAGGATTATGATAAACAAAGAAACCAGACACGAGTGAACATAGGGCGAGCTTATGCGGAATGGCGTCAACTGAGAGACTCGGAAGAATGCAAAACGGACGCCGACTTGGCTGTCTTGCTGCTGAAATTGTAAGTAGCCTACCCTTGGGTGAACTTCGTTTTTGTAATGTGGTTTGAGAGTCTGTTGAACAATGTGTTTTGCTCGACCGTTTTATTGTGAGCCCTGTATGTGTTTAGCTTGGTTGCTTCATGGCTAGCTTGCTAGCTAGTGAGGGTTTATCCTAGCAGTGATTTGCTACCACACATGTTTGTTTGCGGTCCGAATCCAGGTTCTCGTTGTGTATTACTATTTATTTATCGAAGTGGAGGGTGGGGGGCGTTGTCAATGAGTTTTTACGACAGTGTTGTAGGCCTATTCCGAAGCTGCAGGGGGGGCTCTATAGTGAGAAATGCGAGCCCAATTCCGGCGAAAACCCAGAAACAGCGGAGGAATAACCGAGTTGCATAGCGCACCTTTAATGGAGCGGCTAAGTTCTTATTTTTGGAAGAATCGTTCAGTTTATGATACAAGCGTGAACATTGGCATGAGCAGTCTCCATGGGTCGCTTGACAAGACAATTGTTCGAGCCATTTGAAATTTCAAGATGGTGGACATTTTTCAAGATGGCCGACACCTTAGTGGAGCAGTTCAGTAATATAATGGTTTATTTGGTGATACAAGCATAATAATTGACATGAACAGTCTCTGTGGGTCACTTGACAATAAGTCACCCACAGGCTACTTGAAATTTCAAGATGGCGGACATTTTTCAAGATGGCCACCACCTTAGTGGAGCAGTTTGGCTTAAGAAATAATTTAGTTGTTGATACAAGCATGAAAATTGCCATGAGCCGTCTCAAAGGTTAATTTGACAAGAAACCGCCCACAGCCACTTGAAATTTCAAGAAATTTCAGTTGCACATGTCTATGTAGTTGCCCCTGCTAGAACATATTTGCATGTTTCTTTTGCCAGTGTTATTCCCCGTTGTCCTCTATGTTTTCCGGTGTAGGCCTATGGCTCGGCTTCCACTCGCCACATCGGCGCATCATGTTTTACTTTGTCACCAGCCTATTACTGTGACATTTTCAGTTGTTACTTTGTAACATTGCTTCCACTGCGTATATCTAAGTGAAGCACATTTTCAGTTTAGTTCCTTAGTATTGTTTGAGATACTTTCTGTTTGTCATGGTTCCGTGGCTGTGTCAGCCAGAGCCGCTGTTGCCTCTGGATCTGTTCTTGACATTCAGTATTAGTCATTGCTCAATTTTTTGTTTGGTGCATTGTCCGTTCAGAACCACAACTGTGCTATATTTATGTAGTCTTATTTTTTGTTTCCCCACCTCTTAGTATTTATTTGACATGTTTAATGGCTGTTAGTGTGACGAATAAATAACAGCACATATAACAACAGGCTATAATATCCTCACATAGCCTCAAGCGATGGGAACAGGACCAAATATATAAGCTGTATTAACCGCACATAGCCACAAGATGGCAGCACACAATACACTAGGAGGCGGGCGCTCAACACTAGCCAATCAGAGCACATTACACGTCATAGAGGCCACGCCTGCCAAAGTACTATCGAGCGCACACAAGGGCCTCGGGCCTCATGTACGAAGGTTGCGTACGCACAAAAACGTGGCGTACGCAAAAGAAAATGGCGTTCCACGCTCACGTTCAGATGTATGAAACGTGAAATGACCGTGGAAATGTGCGGTGCCTCACGTCAACTTCATGGCTGCCGTACGCACGTTTCTACAGCTATTGTTCCTTTGGCGACACTTAGAGGTGACGCTGGGAAACTGTTAATAATGTCAAAAACAATTAGTCATCAGAGTGATGTGCACGTCAGAGACACACTTATGAACAACTAACACACCCGCCGTGTTTGCAATTATACGGGTGGATATAAACGCATGCGCAATGTGATGAAGAAAATGGTATTACCGATGGCAGCGTTAGCGTGTGCGTTCACACCAGAAGCGTCTTGAGCGTCCAAATCGCCGGAAGTCATTCACTTTCTATGGGCAAGAGCGTCCAAAGCGTCACAAGCGTCAAACGCTTCCAGCGTCAAAAGTTGAGCGTCCAGAGCGTCAAAAAAAAGTTGAAGACAGTTTAACTTTATGCAAATGACTATGACGCGTTTCAGCGGCAAAAACTGACAGCCAATCTGAATGTAGACGCTCTCCGTTTGGGTGGGTCCCAGGGAACACCGGCACTTTGGTTCCTACTGTACTTTGTTGGTTCCTACTGTAAAATGTCGACGGAAAAGATAATCGCGGCTGTGGCGGGGCACCCGGTGTTGTACGATCCAAGCCTTTTTTATTTCAGAGACAATACCGTAATAATCAGCTTAAATATCATGTTTACAAGCACACGCACGAAGCGGGCCGCCTATTAACGGCATGGACCAAGCGGTTCTGGACCAGGTAGGAGACATTGAACACTTAATCGTATTTACCGTATAACTGCACACAACTTTATTTAAAAGCAATCAAATGTAAAACATGTTGGTATTGTGGTGTCCGGTGCGTGTGGATGTGCGGCTCCTCCGGCGGAGCGGTTCATGTTAATAGCGGAGTCCGGGAGGGTTCACCTTCACGGCGTAGTTACGAGGGATGTGTGACTATCGTTTATCAAACAAGCAAAACCGTCTCTGCAATATATGGCCAAAGTGTATGGAGTTCACTCTTTGATATGGCTGTCTAAAAGCATACGGCTCCTTTAAATGCGTCTGCATAATTTAATTGTACGTCATTGAGCGTCTTGAGCGTCAAAAGCGAACAAAAATATTCGCAGCGAATCTTTTTGAGCGTCCAAAGCGTCTTTGCAGCGCGAGACGCTTCTGGTGTGAACGCACAGTTAGAGGACCTTGCAAATGGTGCAATCCGACGTGAGCGAGTATTTAGGGAACGCGAGGATTTACTTGCAAACGATGACAATTGGCTCATAAGCCGATTTCGAATGTGCGACAAAGTATGCGGGAGTTATTAGCGTTACGGAATTTGCTCAAAAACAGCGCCACCTAGTGGTCTTCCAAGTGTGCGGCATGAAAGTGACCCATAGAATATATTCCTCCGCTTCACCTCCACCTTCAGATCCGACCACTTCTTCTTCACCTGTGTGTGTGCGCTGCTCGGACCCCACGACATGTACCGCCTCACACACACGCTCCCACTCATTTCCTTCCTCTTCATATTGATCCCTGCTGACAGGACCAGAAGAATCTCCCTCCGCGGCTCCACGTCATTCACCACAATCTCCAACTCGGACTCTGTGAAATGTCTTTTCTTTCGTTTGTCCATGCTTGTGTTACACCCAGAGAGTGAAGCTGACTCAAGGGTTGGCATATTTTAGAAAAGATGTTATTCTGAAAGAATCAATTAAACAAAAAGACAAGTGAGTCGGCTGGTCTTCAGCGGCTTTACTGGTCCCGGTTAACTGCCGACTGAAGAACGCAGCGCAGCCCACCGTTTATATAGCCGCGGGTGGTCTCGTGCCTTTAATACTTAATAATAATAATAATAATAATAATAATAATAATAATAATGCTTAAAATTGAATGGGGGTGTCTGTAAAAATGCATAAGTCCATACATATAAAATAACACATCTAAGTAAGTGGCAATAATATATAAATATCCTCTGTGCTACACTTGCTTGTTTTATCTGACCACGCAAGTCTTCGTACATGAGGCCCCTCATGTACAAAGACTTGAGGGGTAGGCCTACATGAGGCCCCTCATGTACAAAGACTTGAGGGGTAGGCCTACATGAGGCCCCTCATGTACAAAGACTTGAGGGGTAGGCCTACATGAGGCCCCTCATGTACAAAGACTTGAGGGGTACATGAGGCCCCTCATGTACAAAGACTTGCATGGATTTCCTACTGAAACTTGGCGTACGCCAAAACCCAGAAACTGTCGTACGCACAAATAAATTCAGATGTATCAAAGTGTGCGTACGCATGGATCCAAGCACGTTTCTTTTGTACATCCCGATCAACGTGGAACTGAGCGCACGTGCAGATGTGGCAAACTCCTCCCTGTCCACGCCCCCATTTAAATATGCAAATCTATGTAAATAGGCCCTGGACCTGAGATTCACCTCTATCCGAACAGATAAAACAAGCAAGTGTAGCACATTATTATTATTATTATTATTATTATTATTATTATTATTATTATTAAGTATTAAAGGCACGAGACCACCCGCGGCTATATAAACGGTGGGCTGCGCTGCGTTCTTCAGTCGGCAGTTAACCGGGACCAGTAAAGCCGCTGAAGACCAGCCGACTCACTTGTCTTTTTGTTTAATTGATTCTTTCAGAATAACATCTTTTCTAAAATATGCCAACCCTTGAGTCAGCTTCACTCTCTGGGTGTAACACAAGCATGAACAAAGGAAAGAAAAGACATTTCACAGAGTCCGAGTTGGAGATTGTGGTGAATGACGTGGAGCCGCGGAGGGAGATTCTCTCTGGTCCCCTGTCAGCAGGGATCAATATGAAGAGGAAGGAGAGGCGTGGGAGCGTGTGTGTGACGTGGTACATATGGGGGTATTATTGAGACAATATTATTTGTGTGTGCGTATCTCAATCTGTGTGTGTGTAATAAGATTTGTGTGTATTCACATTTGTCTGTATTCACATTTGTGTGTGTGTAAACAAATCTGTGTCTGTATTCGCATTTGTGTGTTTGTGATAAGATTTGTGTGTCTGTATTCACATTTGTGTGTGTGTAAAAAAAATGCGTAGGCCCTACTGAGATCTGTAAATGTCTGTCATCAGTTATAACTCAGACGGGAGCTCTGATTGGCCGTCTTTTTACACAGTGATGTTAAGCATAGACATCTTATACATAGACGGAGCATTGGCTGCTGTGGCGCGAGAAATTCGGCGGCCATCTTGGAGTGGTGATGGGGGTGGGGAGCAGCATAGATTGACAGTTGACACGTATGGCCAGGAGAAGAAAACAAGGATGCCGAGCTGGTGTTCAGCTATTCCTGCTCAAATGAGCGGACGGTCGAAAATAGAAATCACAGGATTACTTCTCACAAGTAAGATTTAACATTACCGTACTATTGGTTGTATTTTGTGAAAATACGGTATTACATGCCAAAACATGTGTCCTTTATCATAGCTACACGTATGACAAAAAACGTGTGAAAATCAGTGAGGTATGATTAATTAAATGCGCTGACAGTTCATTGCTCCTGCCAAACGAATGACACTGAGTGGAGCGGATCACCACTCCAAGATGGCGGCTCCGAATCTCGTCAGCGCCAGTAGGCAGTAGCATTCGATGCTCCGTCTATGTATAAGATGTCTATGATGTTAAGCGTGTCATTGTCATGGGTAAGATGGCTGCCGTTAATGAGACTGGCCGGTCGTCGGAAACTTCGAACAACTCATGGGTAAGTTAACGTTTGTTTTCCTCATAAATAAACGCATTGTAAAGCCCATGAGTTGTTCGAAGTTTCCGGCGACCGGCCAGTGTCATTATAACGGCAGCCATCTTACCCATGACAATGACATGCTTAACATCACTGGGTGCTACGCGCCGACTAGTGGTGTGTACACTGTATTGCGTGAAGTTACAGACAAATCGTTTTTACACACGGATCGCATTTGCAGATCTGCACGGCAGAAGTGTGCCAAAATCCACGTGTAAAAAGACGGCCAATCAGAGCTCCCGCCTGAGTTATAACTGATGACAGACATGTACAGATCTCAGTACGCATTTTTTTACACACACACAAATGTGAATACAGAAACACAAATCTTATCACAAACACACAAATGTGAATACAGACGCACAGATTTGTTTACACACACACAAATGTGAATACAGACAGACAAATCTTATTACGCACACACAAATGTGAATACACACAAATGTGAATACACACAAATCTTATTACACACACACAGATTGAGATACGCACACACAAATAATATTGTCTCAATAATACCCCCATAGGTACATGCCTTGGGGTCCGAGCAGCGCACACACAGGTGAAGAAGAAGTGGTCGGATCTGAAGGTGGAGGTGAAGCGGAGGGTTTCTCACCGCTTACTATGCGTCACTTTCATGCCACACACTTGGAAGACCACTAGGTGGCGCTGTTTTTGAGCAAATTCCGTAACGCTAATAACTCCCGCATACTTTGTCGCACATTAGAAATCGGCTTATGAGCCAATTGTCATCGTTTGCAAGTAAATCCTTGTGTTCCCTAAATACTCTCTCACGTCGGATTGCTCCATTTGCAAGGTCCTCTAACAATGCTAACGCTGCCATCGGTAATACCATTTTCTTCATCACATTGCGCATGCGTTTATATCCACCCGTATAATTGCAAACACGGCGGGTGTGTTAATTGTTCATAAGTGTGTCTCTGACGTGCACATCACTCTGATGACTAATTGTTTTTGACATTATTAACAGTTTCCCAGCGTCACCTATAAGTGTCGCCAAAGGAACAATAGCTGTAGAAACGTGCATACGCCAGCCATGAAGTTGACGTGGGGCACCGCACATATCCACGGTCATTTCACGTTTCATACATCTGAACGTGAGCGTAGAACGCCACGTTTTTGTGCGTACGCAACCTTCGTACATGAGGCCCGAGGAGAGGGCAAGAAACTCTACAGGCAGCGTATCTATCAGATATCCAGCTAAGAGTTGCTCCACGCGTGAATTATACAATTCCTCTCCTTTTGCTTCATAGATAATAGACCAAAACCTATAACAAATAAAGTGAGTTAAAAGCGATCCTGTGTCGGCGGCCTTCTTCCTCAATGAACACAACATTAGTTAAAAAAAAAAGAACACAAGAAAAACCTCCCTTGTGACTGTTACCTTGTCGTGGTAAGGGAGCTTGTGTACCTCAGTGAACCCTGAGAGCTATGCCGGTGGGAGGCATCTCCTGACAGGTTTTACCAAACTGGACACGTCATGGGCGAGGAGTCAGACAAAACACAGTCAAACAACCTCTCTTGACAGAGTCTTTTGAGGAACCCAATACATTTCTATGAGAAAATGTATAATTTAAAGATCCACATGGCGGGCGGCAGTAATCCTGAAAAATTGAAAAATTAAGTCAATGGCTGAGCTGGATTTCATCCACAACCAGATTGAGATATCTGATGTAGCCCATATTTGCGCGATGTTCGACTAATCGATGGTTGATAGTTGACTAATCGATGGTCGACTAATCATTGCGCTTTTAATGTAATAAGTTCGATTTATTTTTGGGGGCATCAGAAAATGGTTTTGAGTTCCAGGGCGAGAGTGTTATAACAGAAACACTGTTAACCTTGTGCTACTTCACAGATAATACAATACCATAATAATCTGCCGTTAAAATATAATTTTACAAGCACACGCACCGAAGCGGGCCGCCTATTAACGACATGGACAAAGCGGTTCTGAAGGTTGTTGGAAAAACAACCAGGAAGGAGACATTGAACACTTTTGATAATCGTATTTATACACCGTATAACTGCACACAACTTTATTTAAAAGCAAGCAAATGGAAAAAAATGTTTGGATGTAATTTTCGTGTGGATGTGCGGCTCCTTTCGGGGGAGCGGTTCATGTCAATAGCGGTGTCCCGGGAGGGTTCACCTTCGCGGGCGTAGTTACTAGGGATGTGCGACTATCGTCTTGTCTTTAAAAATACATAGTGTTTTTTAAAGTAATTAGATATTCACGCTCCGAATGACAGCGTTCAGACACAGGGAAGACGTATTAGTCCCGTGTGTCTAGCGGTGTCTACCGACCTATGTGTACCTATACCTGCCCAGGTGTAGGCCTACACCTGCCCGGGTGTATACCCACTGAGGAGACGGTCGGGCAGCAGCACTATCGTTTGGTCAATATTTCTGCAGCGATGCAAGATGCAGCGATCAGTTAAATCAGGGCGCGTTGCCACCACGGATGTATTCGGTTGCGATGCTTGTGCCGTGTTATTTTTATGTTTAGCTGCATTTTTTGACACATAAATAAAATGAATAATAAATCATCCAAACTGCATTTTCATTTTCTTCTTCAATATTGCTCATGTGTTAACTTAATTAAAATGAAAAAGAAAAGGACATTTAAGATTTAATTTTCAAAAGATGCCCCGGCAAATAGTTACCAAAATTCAATTTGAAATGTCAAATTTGAAAATTAAAATGCATTAGCAGAAAGGCATTTTCATTTCAAGGTCATTGCTGCATTATTTGACTCATAAATAAAATGAATAATAGATCATCCAAACTGCATTTTCATTTTCTTCTTCAAGACTGCTCATTTTATGACACAACTAAAAAGAAAACAAAGAGGACATTGCTTTTTCGTTTTCATGCCCGCCCCCCGCAAAAAAGAGTCCATAATTCAATTTGAATTCGCAATCCCAAGCGGCGCAGGAGAGTGACGTCAGTGGCCGCTATTCTTCTTCAGTTCAGAGTCTGACCGCGATACGCATCTAATACGTTAGGGGGCGGTGTGCATATTTGACACTGGGGCAAGAGGAGAGTGTGAAGTAGAGTGCGCTGATACAGCCAGGCCTATGGCAAGCCAAATTGTCATTTATCAACTAAGTTTGACTATCCGGAATTAACATTGTAGATATCAACAACTTCTTTCTGACTAGTCGTAATTACATTTTGAATAGTTGGAATTTTCATTCAAGATATCTGTAATGTAATTGTGACTAGTCGAAACGACAGATAAAGATATCTGTAGTTCAGTTTTGACTAGGCGAACCTGAATTACAGATATCTGCAATGACGTCACGGAAAACGACATTCAACTCGTCACACATCTTAAATGACAATTGCAGATATCTGTAATTCAGTTTTGACTAGGCAGAATGAAAGTTAAAGATATCTCAAATGTCATTTGAGTGCGAATTATTGGGCATGACGTTTTAGATATCCAGAAATACGTAATTTCTCCTTGCCGCCAGCTCCTGCCTGGCACGGGCTGCAGCGTTAGAAAGACGGTTAAAAAGCCCGACCTCCGGCTGCTCTGACATGGTGCTAATATATGCTAATCCATGGACCGATGTAATCAGTGAACACAGGTGAATTGTGTGTGAATGATGATTAGAACGACAACGACCTGCTCCTCTCCCGCCTAAAGTGGGAGGCGGTCCTATAATTTGTCATTACAGATATCTGAAACGTCATTTCGCCTAGTCAAAACTCTAATTCAAGATATCTGTAATTACATTTTGACTAGGCAGAATGAAAGTTACAGATATCTACAATTTTAGATATCTCTAATCAAAATTCATTTCAAGATATCTATAACTTGATAATAGATATCTACAATGAAATTATGACTATCCCTAACTCCAGTTTTAGATATCTACAACTTCATTTTGACTATCCCTAACTCCAGTTAGAGATATCTGCAACTTAATTTCGCCTAGTCAATTTAAGATATCTGAAAAGGGACTGTAGATATCTTGAATTGAGGTGAATTAAAAGATATCTTGAACTGGAATTATGACTAGTCAGAATCAAATTGTAGATATCTCAAACTGGAATTACAGATATCTACAATTCAGTTGCAGATATCCGTAATTCACATAGTGGATATCCGCAACTGAATTGTAGATATCTGTAATGAGAAACCCCATAGACATGAATGGCAAAAATGACGTAATTTCTCCTAGGAGGAATGTCTTTGTGGATATCTGAAATGCCAATTGTGGATAGGAGGAATGTAGTTGCGGATATCCGAAATGTTCTTTTTGACTAGGCGAAACTGAATTGCAGATATCTGTAACACATATCCAGTCTAGCTATTAAATGTTAAAACGGCTTGCCATACAGGCCGCTCAGGCAGTGTGACGAGCAGTAAGCACAACAGTTCACTGGATCGTTCATACGGATCGGTCTCTCGTTCATTTGTCACGTGACAGATACCCAGTCACTGTCGTGTCGTGCTGTCAAACTATGGCAGGGAGGATACAGGACACAAGTCACTTTATTGTGATGTGTATTTGCTTTCCTAGGTTTTCACATGGTCTGAATTGCTTGTGGCATTTTGTGTAAACTTTGTCAGCTGAAGTAAACCATGTTGCCTTCATTGTTAAGTGTTTGAGAACCGCGGTCTTTTTTTTTTTTACAAAGCTCACAAGAGGGCTACAGTGCCTGCTGTAAAAATGAACGAAATGACTAAAAAAAAAGATAAGTTAAATTTAGAGTAAAAGATCAGAGTCAGTAAAAAGAGTCGAACTTCCCAACACTAGTGTACAGGTGAGCCCATAGGTATATTATGTCTATGGGTGAGTCCAACCAACCCGGAAAGAGAAGAACGGCCACTGACGTCACTCTCCTGCGCCGCTTCAGGATTGTGAATTCAAATTTCTTTTTCATTTTAATTAAGTTACAAATTGAGCAATATTGAAGAAGAAAATGAAAATGCAGTTTGGATAATTTATTATTCATTTTATTTATGTGTCAAAAAATGCAGCTATATTCTGAAAATGAAAAAGCATTTCTGTTAATCCACTTTAATTTGAATTATGGTACAGATTTGCTTCCATATTAAACACAGTGTGAATTGGCATTCAATATGTCTTCAATTTAACCTGTTTCCAGCTACAACAGATCATTAGCGCAGGACGCAGCAAGGAATGTGTTCAGGGCTTCAGCATTTTGTTGCATTGTGCAGCAGCTGCCAACAAACCCACAGCAGAAGCAGAAGCAGAAATATGTTGAAATCAACGGATGTCCCCAAATAGATGAAAGCTGACTAACAGTAGCCGAGCGGCCAAGATATTACATGCTTTCTTTTAAATGATCTCTTCCTGTTAGTCAGTAGTATTCTCCTCCTTGGTTTCCCTGTGTCTGTGTTTGGACTCCTCCCCACTCTCCTTGATTACCTGCTCATCTGTCTAACTGCTCAAACCTGCCAGCCATCAACTCATCAGCCCTGCAGTATTTAAACCCCGGTTCTCCATCTACTCACCGCCTGATCGTTGTATCTACAAGCCTGGTAGTGACTTGCTTGGGCAAGTTAGAGAGCTTACGAAAATTGTTTTTGCTACAAACGTTAACCTTGTTTTTTCCTGTGTCTCAGGATCATACCCTTCACTACAACTACCTTCCCATTCCTTCCTGTCTGCCATGCTGACTCAATCTTCAAGTTCCTCTCTGGGTCTAAGCCATATTCTCTCACCACTGCCAGCAGGAGCTACCTCACCATTTCATTCCCCGGATTTCCAATAAAGCCTGTCTTTTTGAATCATAACAACTGGGTTTGTGATCTGGGGGGTATTGCACAAAAGTAGGATAAGGGATTAAGCCGGGATTTGTTTACGGATTTAGGTATCCTGGCTACATTTTAGCCTCAAGTCGGTTGCATGAAAGCAGCTCACACTTTTCCCGGCTGAGTTACCATGGTGATTTATTCTCCGCAGTTAGCCTGCTCCCGACCAGGCTAACAGCCAGGCTAAGATTAATCCTAGTGCTTCACCTGTATTTACACCGTCAATCCTGTGAGGAATTAATGTGTTTTACAGCATGTGCATGGTCTTTCTAAGTATGTTGCATCATTTTAATTATCCCGAATTAAAATATGACAGTTATTTCTCATTTCATTTAAATCTGTTGGCTGTTTTTTATATTGATTAGCCTAAGTGTTATTACTCAGGCCAACACAGTTAAAGTCTATATTTTTTCATACTATGACACATTTACGTTTGTGTTTATGAAAGTCCGCCTTTATTACGCAACTGCAGCGCATTTGGAAATGTCAACAAACAGATGAGCGCAACGCTTATGTCATATGTATAAAATGTATTTTAATCACACAATCGAACCTTTGCAACATGTGAAACAGCCCATTGGCTAACATGCATAATAAGCTGTTTTACATTTCAAATGTCAACTCGCACAGACGTCACCGAGTCCGAGTCCGAACCCGACCCGGCCCGTCGGGTCCCGTCGGGTCCCCTCGGGTCCCGTCGGGCTTGGGTCGGGTATCCAATAAGGAGCTGGCCAGAGCTATAGAGAAAACAGTTTTCTCTATAGCTCTGGAGCTGTTCAGCGGCCGTGACGTATGAAACGCCATGTTCCGATCGGTGATTCTGTGAGCGATCGCGAGGTCTATTCTAGCTTCACCTGAGGTTTCTCTATAGCTCTGAGCCGGGCCTATTTATCTATTTATCCTGGATTGGTGCTGCGCGTTTGTTGACGGGGGGGGGGGGCTGCGCGATTATTGACGGGGGGGGAGGCTGCGCGATTTTTTTGGAGCAAGTATTGATTATGCGTGACAAGGTCTCAATTCGCGGGACGCGTGAATTGGGTTTCAAACGCTGTGCGGTCACGCGCTACGCGGGACGGGTGGTCACCCTACTTCCATGTTGCTGTGATAATATTGCATACATGCTGACTGACTAAGCCCCAAGGGCGTAATCAGCGTTTTGAGAGTGGGGGGGACATATTTAGACGGGGGGTCTGGGGGTCCTCCCCCTGAAAAATTTGAAAGAAGTAGTTGCAATTTCCCGCATTCTGGTGCATTTTACCATGTTTTCAGATTTAAAATGATCTCCCTCTTTCATTGATTTTCCTTGGAGCATGGTCTGCAATTACTGACTACTATTATGTTCTGGTGTAATACACACAGAGATGTATAAAGTACTGGAGACCAAGACTTGAGTAGAAGTACTATATCAAAAAAGTGACTTGAGTAGAAGTGTTCTTTAAAAACCATACTTCAGTGGAAGTACTAAAGTATTCAAAATGTTTTGTATTTAAGTATTGCAAGTAGAAGTATTTTAAAATGTACTACTCAAGTACTGAAAGTACAAGTACAAGTGTTGTGTTATGTGTAGGCTATATTAACAGGGATACAAACACATGTATGGTCAAAATAGAGAGAGCTAGTTGAAGCACATATTCTGATTAATTCTGATAATTAATTAGTAAGTGATTTAATATTTTGAATGGGTAAAACATTTGATTTTTATGTTTCATTAGGTGTGTTAGTTCAGCTGGCATCACAATCTGATATAGCTAATAGAATTGTCTATAGGCCTGTCTCATTTTGTGTAGTTTAACTTATTATTTGGTAGATTTGTCTTATTAATATGTAATTAATAGCACCTTAATATTTGCTGAAAGCCTTTCATGATTCTTGAAATAATAGGTGTAAGTTCAGATATTAATATTGTATGAGCCTATTAAAATGACGCCTGTCTCTTTAAGACACGTCTTCCAGGGCTCTGCTAGCGAACAATTAAGCAGGCGAGCACTAATCAAAGCAACTTCGCATAAGAGTCTCAGGGCTTCGTGAACAAGTACAGACCTGTGTTAGTGTTATACACTAACACAGGTCTGTACTTGTTCACATTATTTAACATTATTTAACCTTGTCAAAGACGAACAGGCAGAACAAACGCCCAACTTACAGTGGCCGCAGATTCATCGGGAATCCTGACCGCAGGTGTGTAAACAAGATGGAGTGACAGCGGGGACGGCCAATCACACAAGAAACGGCAGAGCCAATCGAGGAGCTTGTGGGCGGGTCTAAACTAAGGGAAAGAGGCTTCAGCTTGAGCGGCAGTTTTCCGCTTGGTCCTAGTGCTTGACCTGTCTCTGTTCACTATAGCGTAACATTGTTTTTGGACGGTAAAAAGTGAGGGGGACTAAAACGGCCTTTTGAAAAAGTGCGGGGGACATGTCCCCCGTGTCCCCCCCGTAAATTACGTCCGTGCTAAGCCCCACACCCTAAAATGTCCGCATCCTTGTTTTCTACAAAGCAAACAGGGCTACTTATTAGTACAATCTGATAATCTACAACAGGCACAGGTTTCCCTATAATATACCAGAATAATATCCAAATGGCTTATACAACAGGTTAAAGATAATAGGTTGTCTTGGGACATCAGCATGGACTCCTTCATTAGTGCTTGTATTTCATTATTGCTACATCTAGAAAGAGGCGTACGACACACTTATCAGTAAATCAAGTACAACTTCCCTTTACAACTATTGAAAGACTGCTGCAGTTCTGTACACATATAGTTTAAGTTGCAGAGTGTGTTGAGGCTAATAGTATGCATAATCTTTGAGATGTTGTTCCCACTTCTCAGAACATGCATGACACAAAGATCAGTCAGATAAGGTAACTTTATTACTTTTTCCACATGATCAATATGATAATGCTAACATACAGTGATCACATAACCATGTATCACCTTTGAAATAATTGGCATGCAGAAAGTAATAACTATATTATTATGACCCCAAACGGAAACCAACAACAATGCTCTCATTATCAGGACTGGTAAAGAAGTCATTTCGACCGGGGCCCCATGTAGAAACCCAGACCTTGTCGTTTTGAGCTAATTTGACAACACCGCTGACACTTGCTACTTGGCTGCATTTATCAGGCAGACTGGTGTGGTACAGTGACACTACAGTGTCACCGTTCTTACATATGGCACATTGGGCCCTTCCATACACGGACATGTGTACCATGAAATGATAAAAGCCATCCACAGGGCAGGTAAAGATGCCAGTTTCAGGGTTGTAGGCATCACCTTCGTTGATGGAGACGTTGGCAAACTTCAGCACTCCAGTGTGACACGGGTAGCTGTCGGCCTGGGCTAGTTTGGCTGTGAAGGTAACAACTCTCCGCACAATAGGCACAAATGTCCAGATGCAAAGAGTAAAGTTACAAATAAATAAATATATATAGCTTGGTTGAGATTACCTTCTGTCTATAAACAACTATAAAGGGAAGACAAAACTATTTCGGTAAACAAAAAGAACATGTCGAATCACAAAAGCCAAGAATACAACCTATGAGGTACAGAATGTAAAATTGGATTGGAAACAGGGAGTTTACAATTACACATACATAAACATTTAAAAGCAGTGGCCAAGTTAGACATCCTCGATAAATGTAAATAAAATAAAATAGCCACTGTCATAGAGAGTGTCATTACAATATTTCAACTATTTCCAAAAAACCTACAAATGGGCTGCGATTTTCTGAGATTATGAGAAATGGTGGCAAAATGTGATGCAAGTAAAAATGATGAAACGTGACATAAGTGATGCCATTACACGATTGGTTGAACAGCAATAAACAATGAATGGATCTAGCAATGTGTATTTCATCGCCCTCACTGTCATCTCCACTGGCTAGCTGTCTCTTGAAGAACCTCTGACAGCATTCCATCATGACTGATAATACAAAGTACACTCACAACATGAAACAAGTGCACGTCTCGGTCTTTAAGAAGTACAGGGAGGCAGGGTCGTATTTCAGGTTTACCAGGTTGTTCACAAAAAAAAAAACACAGAAAAATGCATCTCTGCATTCTAGAGCTAACTGTTTTAAAAAGTAGAAGTAATAGGTATTATATATAAAATATATAATACCTCTACTGCTCAGCCCCTTCTACCAGTCAGGCAATGTTGTATATGATGTCATCCAGCATGCATTGTCTTACCTAAAATGAGTCCTCAATGTTTCAAAACCAAAAGGCATGGTTTTCTCAAAAATTCAACACATCAAATCATCAACAAGTGGGAGGCCTATATGCCCGTCATGGTGAAGTACCGATATACCTGGTTAGATTAAATTAATACATTTTAATTGTGCAACACATGAACAGCAAACATTTGATTCCTGTATCAAAATAAGTCCTGTTCTAGAGATTATGCATGTGATGCAGAATATCACAGTGCCTTACATTTTGTTACTGGTGATACACTTTGTACTCATTATTATCTGCTATGTAAGACTGAAGGTTGGTTTTCAGTGGCATTAAGAATGAAACTACACTGTTTTCTTTCGTATTTATCAAGCACTCATCAACATTTGTAAGACTTCCTTCCTTTCCAAGATTACATAACTCGAGAAACCCCTAAATGTATGTCATATGTATGTGTATTTGCTTCACATGCTTGAAATTAACTTCACATATCTTTGCATTCCCTAATATCTAAATTCAAAGCTATTTGAATTTGAACAGCATGAATATGAACATGTTTCAAAATCTTTGTCTTTGTAGTTCATCCTGCTACTGGCTCATTATATGGGATCATAATTCTGCACCATATACATAGTAGTTTAACCTAACATGGGGATGTTCTTGTTTAGCAATAGTTGTAGCCTGTTTATGTATATAAACCTATCCCACCACTGAGCCCTAATTCCCTGAATTCGTCCAAATCCAAATCCACTGATGGAGTGAGAGTAAACATATTTAGATGAAGAGAGACGGTTTCAATTTTGAGGCAAACAGACAGCAAAGGGTGTGACAAAAGGTCTGGTTGGAAAGAGGCCCATAACACCTCTCCTGCACACGGCGTGTGAGAGGTGGTGCTGGGTGGCCCCAGGGTCGCCCGGGCACCACTTGTGTGTTTCCTGGCAGCCTCGTCTCGAGGGGCAGTCGGGCACAGCTGACGTCACCCGGCCAGCCTCCATAATTGAAAGAGACGCTAATCCCACTCCTCCCCCAAAGCCTGGTTAGGATGGGGAGGGGGAGGGGGGGGCGAGATGGGGAGAGAGGGATAGAGATAGAAAAAAAAGTGAGGAGTGGAAGACGAAGTGGATAGAAGTTGGGTTATCGCGGATGAAGCGAGACTGGTGTGTAGGCTGTCGAATGGAGGTGCCATTGTTCTTGTTCTCTGCGCAACCGGACACAGCACTGGGGATCTATCCATAAGAGAAGGGGCCTACTTGCTAATCAACCCCGTCCACAGCTTGCAGTCCCATCCCTGGATAAGTGCTCCTCCATCTAGGCCTCGCCCTGGAGGCCAGCAACCTGCCCGGGGGATCTGCGGAGGGGGGATGCTGTGGAACCTGCAACCCTCCTCCTGCACCCCTTCTTGATTTAGCCGTACTCGGTGCGGAGGTACCGGACTTCTCCAATGTTGAGCTGTGCCCGGCTGAAGAGGATTTCTACATGCCCTCGAACGACGGGTAAGACATTGTCTGGGGGGGTTCATAAGGTCGACACATTAAACCACAATTTCCTGTTTCTTAGTTTTCTTCTCAGATCCACATCTTTCACTCTACTACTGCCATTTGTAGCTATTTGTATTTATTGTGGAGGCAAGATAGAAACAACAAATCATTTATTAAAAGTAGATTAAAAGTAGTAATAGGCCTAACAAGCAAACTAAAGTGGCTCGGGGGAGATGTGCAGGTGTGGAGCAGGAGAAGACTTGAAGGGAGGGATTACAACAGGGCTTAGCGGCTCATCCTTATACCAGCTGAAAGTTTCCATCACAGGTGGCGTACAGAAAGCTTAGCTTGACACACTTCTCAAACGCAGAAATTGAATTGACATCCAACATTGTGTACAGAATTGTCAGGGCTGTGCATAATCAACACAAGCCTCTCCTCAAAGCTGACTGTTTAAGACAAGGACGGGATGTCTGGATTTTATGGCTTTGAGTCACTTTAGCTGAATCTCACAAGTAAAGGAAAAAAGTGTATTCAACGTTCCACTTTAAATATATTTTTTATTTTACTATCAT
Source organism: Merluccius polli (assembly GCA_030340625.1). Classification (NCBI taxonomy): domain Eukaryota; kingdom Metazoa; phylum Chordata; class Actinopteri; order Gadiformes; family Merlucciidae; genus Merluccius; species Merluccius polli. The sequence continues at coordinate 188,348 of JAOPHQ010005432.1, forward strand.
GTCAAAGAGTGTTTAAAGGTGCAGTTGGTATGATTTGAGAGTTGAACAAAAAAAGCAGAGGAGAGCTAGATTTAAAAAACAAACAAAAAATGTCCCCTTCATCTCTGCCTCCTCCTTCTCTGTTTCTTCGCTATTGAGAAGTGTTGTATTTCACGCACCTGTGATTGACAGGCAAGATGGATTCCCTGAACCAATGGGGAAGAGATGACCTGATTAGTCAGAAAGCTGGTATGGAAGCATATTTAGGACAATAATCAAATGAAAATGCAATGTTGAAAATGAAAATGCAAACATCCAATTTGCATTCATGACTATGCACACGAAAAAGCGTGATACCAGGTTGTGGAGCAGAAGCAGGTTACACCTAGCCTAGAACTCTAGACACCCCCTAGCGGCAGCAAATTTATTTGGCAGCTAGGTAGGTCTAGCACAGCTCCGTCCGCTTTTTGGTGCTGGAAACACCAAGTGTGTCTTGTATGTCTGACCAATCACAGCGTGAGGGGCGGAGTCGAAAGCCGGGCTACCATGACGACAGAAATGCGACGGTTCTGTGTTAGAGGTAAACAATGGCTGCTGCTGCTGGCGAACGGTTGTCTTTCCACTCGGCTTTGGCCGCGTGGTTAACATTTTATTTGAGAAAAGAACAAAGAACGGCACTGAAGTCTTTCCTCGAAAATAAATATTTATTCTGAGTTTTGATTAATTACGTAGTCAGAGCCGTCGCTCTGACTACGTCACCTTCTTCGTTGCTCTGATTGGTTGTAGCGCTATCCTATTGCGTGCAGAGGGAACTTGAAAGACAACCGTTTATCCCGCCCACACTGCCAATGGAGCTGAGCCAGACCTTACATCTTTCTGATGTGGGTCTGGCTTGCCAGGCTAGGTTACACCAGTTCTCCCTCCTAGTTAGTACGACACTTGCTAAGTTACAACCTACAGATCCACAGGTGAAGAGAGTGACAGTCAGTACGTTTACATGACACTCAAGAAAGTCGACTTATTGGCTTAATCCAACTATGATTGGATTACTAAGATGCATGTATACACCTTAGTCGAGCTATACTCGGTTCGAATCGACTTACTCATTATCGAGTTAAGACCCCTAGATTATGCGATTCATAGTCGACTAAGCGAAGCGTGCATGTAGCCAATCGAATTGGCTTATGCGTTGAATTGCGTTCTGCGCATGCTCGAGATCTCTTCCCGGGGCCGTGAGCCGGAAGTAGTAAGAGACGATAGTCGTGTTGTTGTTGTTGTCGCCGCCGTCGGATAAGGGATAACGAGAAACGGCGATTTATTTAAAAAGGTGGCGCAGAAGATGGAGGAAGCCGGTGAATGTAGTTACCCCCTATAAGAATTGTGTCCCGGCCGCGGGAGCGCGCATGGCATGCATTCATTAAAGGTGGAAGCACACGGACACTACGCTTCCATTTCACCCAAGGCTGAATTAAAAGTACATGTTTTTCTAAATGTGGGTCATCAACGAGGTTGTAAAGTAGTAACTTCGGGCACATCTGTCAAAATAAATGTTTTCTCCCGACGTGTTTACGATCTTTATTCATTCATTCAGGGCTGTTCTGGTGGGAGAAATATGTTTTCAGTAGACAGCTGTCAACTAACTTTGGGTCAGCGGTGTATTTAAAAAGCTGGCGCAGAAGATGGAGGAAGCCGGTGCCGTGCCAATGTAGTTACCCCCTATAAGGAGTGTATCATCAACATGCATTCAGTACACACTACGCTTCGATTTAACCCAAGGCTGAATTTAAAGTCCATGTTTTTCTAAATGTTGCTCATCAACGAGGTTGTAAAATAACTACGATCTTTATTCATTCATTGCGCCGCGACCGAACTGACGGCGGTATTCTCTGATATTATGGTCTCTAATTAATCAGTTTCATTCCTCACCTCTCCGCTGTGCCAGTGTGTGGTGAGCGTTCTGGCGCATACTGGCTGCCGTGCATCACCCAAGTGGGTGCTACACTCTGGTAGCGGATGAGGTGTCATATCTCCCCCCCACACACACACTATGTAAGCGCTTTGAGTGACCTCCAATAAAGCGCTATATAAATCCAATCAATTATTATTATTATTATATTATGAATCTTAGCCTACAGACTGCGTCGGGTTCTCCGACTCTCTGGTACACAACAAGTAAAGACTCCTAGTCGGGTTTATCTCGCCCATGGGGAAAAGGAATTGGGGGAAATTAACTTTGGCTTTGACTCTCTGAAGTCCAGACTGAAACGCGACATGGAGGAGAAAGCGATGTTTCAGCAGACAGCTGTCAGTTCACTTCGGGTCCATATCATTTCTCCATTGAAGCTCCATTGTTCCTCTCGGTCGTATGCGGACTGCTCCGCCGGCAGAGCAGCCGGAGGAGTCGGCATACGACCGAGAGGAACAATGGAGCGTCGGAGAAATTATATGGACCCGAAGTGAACTGACAGCTGTCTGCTGAAACATCGCTTTCTCGAATGAGTTTGTTGTTGCTGGTGACGTAAAGGGGTCAACCGGTGGCTCTATTACCACTAGTTGAAATGGGCACAGCGCCACCTATCGTACCGGGGCGTTACACGCTTCGGCCAATGAATCGATTTACTCGCCGCCATGTATACGCGGACAATTGCAATTGTCCAGTTGCGGAGCATAGACGAGCTATGGCTTTAATCGATATAATCTGTGCATGTAAACGTACTGACTGATTTTCATGTTCAGCCTGTTATCCAATGGAAGGAGTTTGTCCCGCCCACTCATTTGCATTTGAATAATGTCCACTTTAACACGGGGCATATTTTGAAAATGCAAACGCAAATTGATTTTCATTTGCATTTGAATATTGTCCACTTTAAAGCGGGGCATTTTTGGAAAATGCAAATGAAAATTGGATGATTGCATTTTCATTTTATTTATGACTCAAATAATGTGTTCATATTATGAAAAATAAAAAGCATTAGTGCTATTGCATTTTCATTTTTAACATTGCGTTTTTATGATTTTGATTATTGGCCTAAAAATGCTTCCATGGTGATAAGGAGTAAGTTTCATGACCATCAAAGCGAAGTCAAAACGGTCAAGAGTTACGCTTGTTCAAAGTTCTGGTTTCAATCGATCGTTGTAGAGCCCCCTGTGGTCGGATCTGGACAGTTAGGACAGTTGAGCCCCCTACCATCGTCCCAGCCTCCTGTCTCATTGCCTCTGTCACTTGGAGATAGAGATGGTGCGGGCTGCCAATGAGGACCAACCTGGTCCTAGTTCCTGTCCCCCTGACCATTTGTTTGTTCCGGCTCACCTCCGCTCCGATGTACTCCAGTGGGGGCATGCTTCCCAGCTCACGTGCCACCCTGGCATTCAGCGGACCCGAGACTTCCTGCAGCAGCGCTTCTGGTGGTCATCACTGGAGGAGGATGTCCAAGGCTATGTCAACGCCTGTCCTGTGTGCAACCAGAACAAGACCTCTCGTCATCCATCAGCTGGTTTCCTGCATCCATTGCCTGTTCCTCATCGCCCATGGTCACACATCTCCCTGGACTTTATAACTGGCCTACCTACATCCAAAGGCCACACTGTCATCCTCACAGTTGTCGAACATTTTAGCAAGATGGCTCACTTCATTCCCCTTTCCAAGCTTCCCTCTGCCAAAGAGACAGCTGAACTGGTTCTCCAGCACATCTTTCATCTCCATGGACTGCCCACTGACATTGTCTCTGACCGGGGCCCCAGTACACATCCATGTTCTGGAAGGGGTTCTGCAATCTAGTTGGGGCCTCAGTCAGTCTGTCTTCTGGCTTCCACCCCCAGTCCAATGGGCAGACTGAGAGAATGAATCAGGACCTGGAAACCACTCTTCGCTGCCTAATGAACCACAATCCTGCTTCCTGGTCTGAACTGGGCTGGGTAGAATATGCCCACAACACCCTCCCCTGTTCTTCCACTGGACTTTCGCGCTTCCAGTGCGCCTATGGGTATCAGCCTCCACTATTTGCCAACCAAGAAAGGGAGGCTGCCTGCCCATCAGCACAAGCCTTCGTTCACCGTTGCCCATGCACTTGGGACCAGGCACACACTGCCCTCCTCAAGTCTGCTGACCGCTACGCTGCCGCCGCCAACAAGCATCGCCCACCTGCACCCGCCTACCAGGTTGGCCAGAAGGTCTGGGTCTCCACACGTGACCTGCCCCTCAAGGTGGAGAAAAGCAAGCTGGCTCCCAAGTTTGTTGGGCCCTTTCCCATCACTCGCATCATCAATCCAGAGGCGGTACGTCTTCGGCTTCCCCGGTCCATGAAGATCCACCTGATGTTCCCTGTCTCCAGGAACAAGCCAGTCTGAGAGAGTCGTTTGGTTCCTCCCATGCCGCCTCCTCCGCCTCCTCAGTTCATGGAGGGTGGTCCGGTGAATGCGGTCAGGCGCCTCCTTTGCTCTCAACGCCGTGGACGTGGGGTGCAGTATCTTGTGGATTGGGAGGGGTAGGATCCAAAGGAGCATTCCTGGGTGCCGGCTTGGTTCATTGTGGACCCTCAGCTCATTTCTGACTTTCACCGTCTGCATCCTGACCAGCCTACTCCGTTCCTCACTTCTGTCTTCTGCAGGCCCATCTGCTGATGGACCTTCTGATCCTCTGGTGGGGGGGGGGCACTGATGTGGCTGCCTCTTCCTGCTCATCTTCCTCTTCTGCTGAGGAGGACGTGGACTCTGCGGCCTCTGAGGAATTTTACTACTTTACTTTACTACTTGGACTAAATACATGGCTTTCCAGAGTCTGCAATGAAAGAGGAAAGAACTTTATTGACAATTTTAATTTTTCTGGGGGCGCAAATTTTCAAAGCAGATGGCCTCCACCCAAACAGGTTTGGCTCAGGACTATTAAGGGACAATCTTATATTCTCCCTTTCCCACCCATCTACCCCACCCCAGTCTGACACACAGGCCAAAGTCAGAGCACAGGCCTTGAAGAATGTTAGACTACAGCCCCTGAGTACTACTGAAAAGATAAGAGGTTGTCACGAGGGAAATCTTGCAAAATCAGCTGAACCCCAGGTTGCTTACGTCAATGCTTACGTCCATGCCCGGCACCTTTTCCATTCCTGTTGTGACTAGTAAGAGAGTAAACAAAGTGAGATTTAGACACACTGCTAACTTGCCAAACTTAATAACTATTCCCTGCTAACCAAAATCGGCCTTGGATCATTGTCAATAGCACCATCAAGACTCATGAATCATTTTTAGTTCATGATCTTATTACCACTTCTAAACTTGATTTTATGTTTTTAACTGAAACACGGTTGGAACAACTGATCAAGACAGCTCCTCAAAACTTTAACTTCTTGGATGTATATCTGGAAAAAGAGGTGGAGGGGTTGCTGTTATATTTTAAAAATGTATTTCAGGGTAAACAGATGTCATTTGGTGATTTCCCATCCTTCGAATACCTTTGTGCTGTTTTGAAATGTTCCCCCAGATTTCTCCTATTAATTATCTACAGGCCACCAAAATATTCAGCAAACCTTTTCGATGACTTTACAGAATTATTGTCGAGCATCTCCACTGACTCTGACTGTCTAGTTATAACTGGTGACTTTAATTTTCATACTGATGAAATGAATGAATAAAGGGTGGACACATTTCAATTGTCTCAACACGTGAAAGGGGTCTCAGTGTTTCTGATATTTCTGTGATTGATCCTTCCCTGTCTGACCACTTTTGTGTTTTCTTTGATATATCCTTCATTCCTGACATTCAGAGCCTACAGATCAAATCAAATACTATCAGAAAATGGTATATCAATGAATATTCTAGTTCACTCTTTAAAAACGCCATCTCCATGTTACCACCTCCCTCCCCATGTTCTACTGATGATCTTGTAGATAACATTAATTCCAAAATTGTGAATGTTATAGATGTCATTGCACCTGCTAAGGTTAAATAATCTCTGGTAAGCAAAAAGCACCCTGGAGAAATGTTGCTTCTGTAAAAGCCCAGAAAAGAGAATGCTGGAAAGCGGAATGCATCTGGCGAAAAACAAAACTTCATGTTCACCATGACATCTATAAAGAGAGCCTCCGTTTTTCTCCAATATCACTAACAGCAACTCTAATTACGCACAAACCCTAATTGCAACCGTTGATAGACTGACCAATCCCCCAACACCCGGAACTCCTTTCCACCCAGAAATGCAATGAGTTTGCTTCCTTTTTTACTGATAAAATTGAAGGCATTAAACAAAACATCAATATTTCCGCTTTTTAAGGTGATGTTCACTTTAACTTTCTGCTAAATCTTAACTATATTGCAGTTTTAACATTACTGCACTTTTTATCTTTATTCTTTTATAACTTTTTGTAACTGTTTTTTATATTTTTTATTATTTCATTGTATTATTTCTAGTGGTGGGCCATCTGGGCTTCAGCCCGGGGCCTTGGCCAATCAGGGGCCTCTTAAAAAATATATATTTAAAAAAAGATGATAAACGTCCGTATTCGCGGTGTCAGTACTGACCCCCCCTCCCCCCCGTCAACAATCACGCAGAATTATTTTTAGTCATTATTTAGGTAGCACACGCATATTATGAATGCCTTCGACAGAATTCAAATGAGCCATTTTAATCTAGATTAATCTAGATTAATTCCAATATTACCGTTAGATTAATCTAGATTAAATAAATTAATCTATGCCCACCACTAATTATTTCATTTTAATGTATGACATGTTTTTTTTATGTGAAGCACTTTGAGTCTGCCTCGTTTATGAAATGTGTTATATAAATGACGTTGCCTTGCTTTGCCTTGCCTACATCTAAAATCCTAGGATCCTTAGGGATTTTAGTGTTTTTCACAAAATTCAAAACAGCAGAATTTTTTTCCATCAGGAGATACATATGTGTACAAAGTTTCATGACTGTAGGTCAAAGGGGTCAGGAGATGCTAGTTCAAAGTTTGCATTTTCAGACGGTTGCTATAGCGCCACCATTGGGCCATCTTTAGTCACCCTCTACCATAACAGACAGACAGACAAGTGCCACCAAATAAAACCAAATATCACAAAAATACAAAGGTAGGCCAGCTATTTAAGTTGAGTAACTAACAAGTTACTCAACTTAAAGTTACAGTGTGTTGTGTGCTGCCACCCTCATTATTGCTGTAATGTCCCTTTCAACAGAGAAATTGAAGAGATGATCAGTCAGGATCCGAGCATAGAGGAGATACAGGAGGAAGGACAATAGACCATTCCAGGTAAGATAACTAAGTAATCCTGTAGTAACAGCCCATGTCTGTTGGTTAAAATTAACAAGATTTCGTCAGTGTTTTAGTTTTTATAATTGTATCCGAGTAAGTACATTTAATGCCTACCAGATAGCATTATCATTATCATCTTAACACCTATACTATCAGGTCTTGGCAATCGCAAAACTCTCAACAGGTACCATAAATGTACTTGGGGTAGAAGAACCAAGACACAGAAAGACATACAAAAACCAGCAGAACTGACAACGAGGGGCAGAAGACACTTGGGAACTTAAATAACATGGAGCACATAGGTGAACATGATCAGGAATCAACGCAGGGATTTCACAAACGAGGACACACATAGGGGAAAAACGAGCAGTGTGCAGGGGGTTGGGGGGCGGGATCATAACACTCTTTCTACCGGGGGGCCACTCATCCTACCACCTCATCCTAATCTCACCTCCCATCTCATCGGCCGCAATTAGATTTTCCCGGAGCCAGTTGCCGTGGCGCTGTGGCCTGAGAGCTCCCTGCACTGCGGCGACCGGGGCCACCAGAAGGAGCGGCTGCCCTCCATCGTGGTTGAACCTACCGAGCTGAGCGAAGTGGAGAGCGGGGAGCTGCGATGGCCGCCCGAGGAGGAAGACGAGGAGGACCTGTTCCTGGAGCAGTGCATCCCCCCCGGCCAACATCGCCGACTGGGGGGACGAGGAGGAGGAGGAAGGGGAGGATGAAGGGGAGGAGGAGGAGGAGGATGAGAGGTCGGTTATCCTGAACCATCAGCAAAGCCCATCACTCATTGGTAAGTCGTCCGTATGACACACACACACACACACACACACACACACACACACACACACACACACAACAAAGCCTACAGAAACAAATGTCTGGCATGTCTGAAAGAGCAAGTGGCTGTAGGATTTGGAATTATAAAACAAATAGTTCCTCCCTTGATTCTGATTGGCTCAAAGCGTTGTAAAATA